>JAODAL010016761.1:0-79713 GCA_025379985.1 Phyllomedusa bahiana | reverse complement strand
ATTAGCATAAAATTTGGGGGCCCGGGGAATTGCCCATGGCGGTTCTCTCAATTGATGATATAATTTCCCATTGAATAAAAAAATTCTTTGTGAGAAAAACTTAAGAGGTCCAACACAAATTTATTATGAAAGATAAACGTTCCCCCTCCCTCTAAAAATTTTCAGTTCCCCTGACCCATTTCATGTGGAAAGAGGTAAGATGACTACACATCAAGTTTCCCCCAAGAACGTTTTTGGGGTACCATTAACCACAATTTTCCTTAGAATCCAGGGTTTCCCTTGTGAAAGACGATAGGGTTTTCTACAAAGGGGAAGGACCTGATCTAGGTATACCCCCAACTTTTGTGTGAGGTCCTTACCCCACTACGGTCTCCCCTTTAAAGGGGTTTAAAAACCCCTTTTTATTTTGGGGGAGACCTAAAATGTCGCGTTGTGGAAATTTGGGGAATAGGAACTCAAATTCAGGCACTAATCAACTCGTTGGTTTTAGCGGGTATAATATCTCCAGAAATTCTCGTTTGTACTCTTCGAGGGATATTTTCAAAGGGACTTCATAACAGGTGCGGTCACACAGAATTCTTACAATGTCCCATAGTCTTGTGACCCAGTACAACTATTTTTCCCCCCTTATGTATGGGGGAACACATGAAAAAACTTGAGATTCTCGTTCGCATATTTTGATCAAAAGATTTTTAAAGTGCCCACGATTTTCAACGTGATCTAGTAGGGCAGTCCTTGCAACTTTACCTCTCAATCGACCAAATCGGGCCTCACGGGGTTAAACCCGACCTCCATTATTCGAGAAAAAAATTTTAAAAAAACACACCCAACCGCAAGCTCCCCATTTTGAAGCCTGTGAGAGTGGGGGGGGTCTAAAACCCCAAAAAGGGAGGACCCCTTCCTCCCCATAAAGGGTTAAAAAAAACGTACACCAAGTATAACTATTTTTTTCTGCATACAAAAACATTTCTAAAAAAACTATGAAAACCCTGGTGCCCTGGCAGGGCTGCGGCATACATTAAATTATTTATGTACCACACAGACCCGCCGCCATTTGGCACACTACTGCAAAAAGGGCAATCACTACTGGAAACCCTAAAGAAGCTTTATGCAACTATCCACATGAAAAAACTCGAGTTTTCCCCCCCGTTCGCATTTTTTGATCAAAGATTTTTAAGCTGTCCACCTTTAAAAGGATCTCAATAGGCAGTCCTAGCATTTTACCTCTCAATCGAGCCAACAGGACTCTCACTGGGTCAACCGACCTCCATTATTCAGAGAGAAAAAATAAAAAAAAAACACCCAACCAAGCTGCCCTTTCTTATGACAGCCTGGAGATGGGCGGGTACAGAAACCCAAAATGGAGGACCCCTTCCTCCCCATATGGTTAAAAAAATGACACCAGTATAACGTATTTTCCCTGCACAAAAAAACTTTTCCCCACAGGCTGTCATAAAAGGGGCAGCTTGAAACGTTGGGTGTTTTTTTTTAAATTGTAAAAATTTAAAAAATAAAAAAATCTGAACAAAAATTTTCAGTGGGTTATTTAATGCAAATTTATTTTTTAAATTCTATGAATTTTGAATACTTTTTGAGATATTTCTATATTTTGGGGACATTAAAAAACATTTTTAATTAAATTAAATCATTACATTTTAAAAATAGTTTGATAATTAAATTAAGTGGCGAATTTCCCGAAATTCGTTTCGTTCACTTTGCCCGTTTTTTCTGGGCAAAAAATAACTTCTTTCTAATTTACTTGGCACGAATAAAGTTAAAAAACGCTATTTCCAGGCTGCACACGCCGCGGGTGCTGTAAAACGTTGTCCATACTTAAAATGCGAGGGATTTGGGTTTGGTCTTCAAAAATGTTGTGTTTTAGTATGACACGCACATGCGCCGCGTTCTTGAATTGCTCACTAAAAAATTCCCCTGGCACTTAAGAGGGAAAAAACGCCCAAAAAAAACTGAAGGGGGAATGTAGCCTGATAAAGTCACCAAGAAAGTGGAAAAAAAACAAGCTGAGACTCGGGTGGAAACATTAGTGAGTGGGAGGGACGGCGCTAGCCACAGCAGAAGGTCAGACAGGGGGGCACAAAACACAGGTGTAGGCCCCGGCGAGCCACGCACCATGGGGTCAGAAAGTGGCACAATGACAGGGGGGGAGGTGGGTGCAAACCCAGCCCCCCTGGTAAAGAGGTTGGGGAAATGGAAAAAACTGTCAGCAATGTGTGCACAGGCGGGTGGGGGCATCAGAATAGTGGGAGGCGGTAGTTTAAACCCCAGTCATTTCTCACTTTTTTGGGGTGAGGCGCAGGCTTGTAGCGACGCCTAAGGCTTTGGTGTGTGGAAATCCTGGCCGATCAACCCCCTGATTCATTTGACAAAGGTCAGCCCGTTCCACATTTCCCGGGAAAAGGGGTTTTCCCTCCTTGGGGGGTAACGGGGGCCCCCGCCGCACTGAACCCCCCTCTGATGCCACACACTGGCCGGGCAGGACAGCTTCTCCACTGCAAACTCGCAAGTTGCGGACACATCCATTTTGGCTGCCCAGTAGTCCACGGATCTTTTTAACTGGGGGGCAAGTGCTGTCCAAGAGGCCACCACCTTTTTGGTTCGGGGACTGCTCCGGGGTCCTCGCGCTGCGGCCTGCGGCTACCCTCCTACGGCGGGTGAAGGAACTGCTCCATCAGTGACTCCAACTTGGGTTACTGCTGAGGAGTGGTACTGCCCCCCCCCCTCCCCCCCCCCAGCAGCCGGGGCAGTATACTAGCGTGAGGAACCCCCCCCCTAAAACCTGTCAGAGGGGGGACGATCCACACATAGGCCCCCCAAACGATTAGGAGATTTCCCTATAGTATTTGATTTTTGTCCCCCCTTCATAGCGGGAAAAAAAGGCTCCCATTTTTGGACCGGTGGGGGAGGGTCCAATGGGGTGGAAGCCAGAAGTCTCCCTCTGCCGGATGCGACTATTCGCTGTACAGCCAGGAAAATAAGCAGCTGCGGGCCATCTGCACAATTTGACTCTGTTGGGCTCCCGCCCCTTTTCCACTGTATCTGCCACGTGCTTGGGGGTATCTGCCTCGTCTTCCTCATCCCCAAACCACCTACCCCAGCTGCTCCGTTTCTCCTCTCTTTCACCGGGGTAGAAAATCCACTCATTTCACCAACAATCTCTGCTCCAAGTTCCTCCCCCTCCTCCTCCATTTCAGTCCCCACCGACTCATGTGGCCACGAGATGTAGCGCCCTTTCCCAGTCCCCTCCCCAAAGATTTTTCACCCTTTCTGGGACTAACAGTGGAATGAGTTATTCATCCCGTAGTCCTGGCACTGACAAATAACGCGCCTCCTCGAATGGCCTCAACAAACGGCGGGTGTCACGCAGAGTGCCACGGCGACATCAAAGTTACACAGGGGAGTACTCTTGTCTGCCTATCATAAAAAAATCTTTTAATGGCCTTTTCTCTGTTCATACAGCGGTTAAAAACTGTGCGGGCTGATTCCAAGGGGTGGAAACATCGCATATCAAGGGTTGTTGGGGAGGCCGTTCTGCCGCTGCAACTCGAGGGGGTTTTTCCGGCTTTGTAGAATGGGAAAAATGCAGCACGTTTCCGGGCCCTTTTTCAGAATTTTCTAAAGATCGGGGGAAGACTTCAGGAATTTTTCACAACCAAGGAACACGTGGCCATGCGGGGTGATGGACCATCCCCCCTGGTGCCCGCAACACCATGTTCCTCCCTTTGTCCCTCACCATGGTTCCGATTTCAGTTGGCGCGGAGAAAAAGCCACAAATCGTTTTTCTTCCTTCAACGGGGCAGTTCTCCCCTGGGGTACTTTGGGTTTGGGCCGAGGAAACCCAGGTGTAAAAATGCGTAACCCCCGCTGTGCCCTACAAGGGTATGAGGGAGCAACTTGTGGAGGCTGAGATGGTGGTGGGGGTGGAGGAGGGGGAGCGGACATTGGCGCGGGGTGGCACATTTTTACAACGGGGAGGAAAAAAACGGCAGCCCTGCCCCAAGTTGTTGGGGGCCCTTTTTGGCCCGGGAAGCACATTCACCCGGGGGCCGAAAGGACATGTACGGCCCTGACCGAAAATTACAGCTCCAGACGTCCGCCTGCCGTGCCCCTTTGGGAACAAACAGATAAGCTTAAAAGGAGGGGCCCACCTTCTGTTCTACATATTTATGAAGTGCGGGTACGCCTTTTTGGAAAAAAAATTTACGGCTTGGAACCTCCATTTTGGCTCGGAAAAAAGCCATATTCTCTGAATGGGGGCAGAGGCCCCATTTGGGAAAAGGGGGGGACTGCGGTACCAACAACTTGGACAGGATCACTGGTCTGCAAACCCCAGGGGGTTTTTACCATACTGTTTCTCATGCAATCGCCTCGCTGAAAAGACTGTGGCGCCCTGAAGCGAGGGGGCAGGAGCATCGGACCGGGAGATGATTCAAAGAAAACCCCCTTTGCAGGGTGGTGGGGCCTTTACTTGCTGCAATGGGAAAATGCCAATGGGCGCTGTGTGCTGCTGTTGCTGTGCGGCAGGATGGACCACCAAATCTGAGACACTTTTTCCAGGGTACCGGATGGTGACGCTGCATGTGTTACGCAGGGCCGGGTGCCAACTTAGCTTCCCTGGCCACGCTTCTTTTTTTGCTTACAGATTCTACTAATCCATATTCGGGCCCCCCGTGTCTTAGCAAAGAAGCCACACCGCAAGTATCGATTTTACCGCCAATTTTTTTTCTCCGCACTAGGGACTACTGCCCCCCGCTGCCTGGCTGAGCCCCTGTGCCGAAATTTCTTGGGCCTGGAACGGGTTTTTTACCCGGCCCTTGCTCCCGACCTCACACTTTTTGCTAATTCCCCGGGCCATGGCCAACACCCACTTTCTGGCTGCGCCCCCGCCCGACGCGCAAGCTGACCCCTCTTCTCCTGACGTGATGAAACCCTTTCCTCACCCGGGTCCCAATGCGGTCCCCCTACAACATCATCTATTTGGTTTCATCGTCACTGCTTCCCACACCCGGGCTGGTAGCAAGGCTAACCCCCACAAAAATGACCTCCCATGCCATTAACTCTATACTTTGCCGCCTACTGCAAGAAGCAGGGGGTATGGCCCCCCTTTCTTTTCCGGCCCAAATGGGTGCTGACTGCCCCCCTCAAATTTTTCATCCTCGCTAAAAAGTGGCGTGACCCCCGACCCCATAGTAATCTTTTGGTGAGGGAACCGGGTGGACAGAGGCGGGTTTAGGACAGGTGAGGGCCGCGACCCCCTCCCCGGCCAGCCCAAATAAGGGTTGTGTCTGACGTTTCCCACCGCTCTTGGTGGGGGGGTAGATTCATTGGGGGGAAGTGGGGTGACCTATCAACCAATCAAAAAACCATTGGGTTCTACAGTACACGGCCGCTAGATTACAGCGGCATTGTGGCCTCACCGATGACCCCTCTGTGACGTCCCCCCTTTCTGCTGCGACCTGCTACAGGAATGTTTGTGCAAAATCCCCTCGCAGGGGAAAAGGCCTGAAAACCCCTCTGTCTGACTACTGTTTGTTCTAAAATGTACAGACACTGTTTGATGAAGATATCTGTATAGTAATACACACCCCCGATTTTACTCCCCCAAAGAACCCACTAAGAAACTTGGGTAAACCCCTTTGGGTATAAATGGGCTCCAAAATGGGGGGGAGAAATTGACTTGTATGTGCCTTCAAAAACTCTGTGTATTTTAAATGAATAAAAAGCAAAGCAGGCTTTAATTTAACCTTCGGAATGAATTTTGCTACAGATTTTTTTCTGTGGCGGTGAAAAACAAAGTTTCTTTAACGATACAACTGCAGAACAAAGCTTAATTAACCCCTGGATGTAAATTGCGCAAAAGAATTGAGCACCCCCAAACTCTAGCTTTGTAGCGGTTACAATTGCTGTTTTCTACTCTAACAAAACAAGAGAAAAAAATTTTAAATAACCTTTTCTGTGATTTAGGCTACAGGAAAATTGTATTTTTTTGGGGTGAAAAAAGACGGTCATTTTTTTCACCACAGCAAAAAAAAAAATGGCCCTTAATTAACCCCGGATGTAAATTGACAAAAGAATTTAGCAACCAGAAAATACTAGCTTTTTTACGTGTTTCCAATTGCGTGTTTCCACGCTACACAACAAAAAAAAATTTTAATTAAAACCCTTTTCTTGTGAAAAATGGCACAGGAAAAATTTTATTTTTGGGAGGAAAAAAAACGGTCATTTTTGTCACCACACCACAAAAACAACGCTTAATTAACCCCTGGGTGTAAAATTGCGCAAAAAATTTTAGCAACCCGAAAATACTAGCTTTGTAGCGGTTACAATTGCGTGTTTTCTATGCTAACAAAAAGAGAAAAAATTGTAATTAACCTTTCTTGTGAAAGGTGCAGGAAAATTTTATTTTTTGGCGGGGAAAAAGACGGTCTATTTTTTGTCACCACAGCACAAAAAAAAAGGGTTTCTTGGGGTCACCAAGCAGAAAAACAACGCTTTAAATTTAACCCCGGATGTAAATTGCGCAAAAAAATTGAGCAGCCACAAACTCTAGCTTTTTTAGCATTTACAATTGCGTGTTTTTTACGCTACACAAAAAAGAGAAAAAAATTTTAATTCAACCCCTTTGCTGTGAATTATGGCACGGGAAAATTTTAATTTTTGGGGGGAAAAAGAAGGTTTTGGGGTCACCACAACAAAACAACCTTTAAATTAACCCCGGGTGTAAATGCGCAAAAAAATTGAGCAGCCAAAAAGAAGTGGTATTTGTATTATAAAAAACGCGTTTCTGTAAATGAATACAACAGGAACTGCTTAGATCCCCCCTTTGGGAATTCAATGTGCTGTGAGTAGATAGATTAAAATGTATACACTGCAGTGACGCACACGGGCTTTAGATCCAAACACCAAAAAAACAAAAATAGAACATTTTAAAAAAGCAGTCTCTAACAAGCTGAGACACCCCACAAAAATCCTGTAAAAAATCAGTTCTCATAAGAGCTATTACAACGTCGCGGCAGCACCTTCCCCCGTCAGTACAGGAAGGATGTGACTCCCCCCGTCGCCCCAGACTTATAAGTGCGGGGACGTCAAGAATCCCGCCAGTCTCTGATTGGCTTTATTCTGCACAGTCATGGAGGCTTGCCCTTCTTCCTCCCAGAGTGTTTGCCCCAGTAAAACCCCGGCTCGCAGCCCTTTTAAACAAAAAAAACAACTTCGTTCCCCAAGACCCCCAAACCCCGAAATGATTTTTTTGTTCAGAACCGAATTTTTCCTGAAATTTTAAACGTTTTTCTTGTTTGAATCAACGCCCCCTCTAATTAAATAAAAACTTTTTATTAAATACTGGTGGGAATTTGAAAAAATTGGAAATTTTTGCCCCTTTCAGCAAATCTAGCTTTTTCTTTACTCAGACAGACCCCATTGAGATAGGTCTGCCCGCGGAGCTAATGGCCTAGTTTTCTGAACCACATTCATATATTTTTTTCCCAATCTTTCGAATTGGTGAAAAATGCCCCCGATCGCACCCAAAACACCCTTCATGTTAGGGGGATTAGAAAGTTTGAGTCTTACAAAATTTCGCCTAACACATCTGTCGTTGGGCATTAGACATCGTCAGTTAGGTGCATTGTACACTAAACAAAGAGTGAAAAACCCTTTAATACATGTGTTGGGGTTTAGGGGTACACCGCATGACTACTGCTGTCCAAATTGAACACTGATTTCCGGCAGAAGAAATTACATCAGACACAGAGCTGATAGATTCCTCCTCAGTGTGAAGCAGACCCAGAAGAAGAGACTTTTTTAAAAAATTGGGGTTTTTACAAACTTTTTTGGTTCAGGGGCGTGGCTAAGTTCCTTTTTTTTTTCCCTTTGAGTTTTCAGGGAATTTGGCACAGTTGATGGTTCTCCAATATGGGGCCAATTTTTTTTTCCCCCCAGGTCCCATGGGTGGCACATGGTGGGGAGTGGTTTTTGGAAGCAGGGGGGCCCCTTTGGAATATCTCTGCTGTTCAGCTAAGCTTTTTATGTGTAATAATTTTTTGCACCAAAACTTCATTACAAAAGCATTAGAAATATATATTTTCCCTTAAAAAAACCCTGTTCCTTTTTAAAAACTAAAGTCGGTCAAGTAAGATTTGTATTCAGCCTCTGGTCGGGTGCCTGGCACCATCTGGCTTTACACCCTTAATCAGTTAAAAAAAAAAAAACATTAGAGATATTGCGGCCTTTTCACACTCTCCGTCTATCATTGAACAGATAAGTAATCAATAAATTGCAACAATGCTGTCCATGAGTCAGGTGGTGTCCAGTGATATTTCTGGAAGATTTACAATCATTGGCTCTTCCCTCTGGAGTTTGTCACTTGTTCCCGCCCACTGAGTCTAGTAGCGTGTACATCTCTGCTTACCATCACTTGTAGATAGCTCATCAACTGCACACACCATTTGGGACTAGATGGCTTTACATATAACAAGATAGATAAACAAAAAACTAAGGGCTCTTAATGCACTTCCACACATATAACACAAAAAAACTTCAGACTAAAAAGTGAAAGATCTCTTTATTCCTATGAGGAAACGCAAGGTTAATGCTGCTCATCTCCACCTAAAGAAAAAGATAGAAATATTGTTAAGAAGAAAGACAGGTCCTTGCATCTTTGCATTGACTATCTAGGTCTTAATAAGATTACCATTAAGAATCGTTACCCGCTGCCGTTAATTTCGAAACTCTTCGATAGAATCTGGGGGGAAGAGGGGAGACCAGATTTCTCCAAGATCGACCTCTAGGGCACTTACAACCTGATCCATGATGAGTGAAAAACTGCCTTTAACACCTGGGATGGCCATTACGATTATCTAGTTATGCCTTTTGGCCTCTGCAATGTCCCGGCAGTGTTTCAAGAATTTGTGAATTAAACCTTCCGGGATCTTCTGTACCACTGTGTCCTGGTTTACTTGAATGAATCCCATCAGGCTCATCTTTGATGAGTGCTCACCCGCCTCAGATGCAACTTCCTCTATACCAAGTTGGAGAAGTGTCTATTCGAACGGACCAGTTTGCCATTTCTGGGGTACGTAATTTTGGCACAAGGTTTTCTAATGGATCAGGAGAAGTCTACAGCAGTGTTAAACTGGCCACGCCCTATCGGTCACCAAGCTATACAGCGGTTCATTGTTTTTTGTAACTACTACTGCCAATTCATCTCACACTTCTCCACTCACATATCTCCTATTATTGCTCTCACCAAGAAAAGCAGTAACCCTTGTATATGGACCGCCAAAGCTCAAGAAGCTTTTGTCCAGTTGAAGTTGGCCTTTGCCTCTGCCTCTGTTCTTCACCGCCCCAAATTTCGTACTTGTAGCTATTGCTCTGTCCCGGGCCACTGAAGTTTCTGATTCTGAACATGAACTGCAGTACCTTATCCCTCCTGATCACCTTGTCCGTGATGCCCCTGTAAAGTTGCGAGAAATTCCATCAGGTCGGACCTTCATGCATCCTGCACTAAGGAAGTGGATTCTGTTCTGGGGTCATGCCTCCAGAGTGGCCAGCCATCCTAGGTACCACAAGTCCCTCAACCTAATCGCACAACATTGCTGGTGACCTTCCCTCATGCAGGAAATCATGGACTTTGTGGCTGCTTGCCCTAACAGCGCCCAGAATAAGAACTCTCTTGTGTTCTCTCCTGAAAATTAAACCAAGTAGAACGGGTCAACTAGTTTACTTCGGCTTGGCAAGACAAGTGGGTGTCTCTGCTGCCTTGGGCAGAGTTTACCTACAATAACCATCTCCTATCTAAGTGGTGTTTTGACAGCATCTTCATCCTCCTCTGCCGCTCCCTACCTCCTCGGAAGTTCCTGCAGCCAACATTCTAGTACGCAACTTCCTTCAAATTTGGCTACACACCCATCAAAATTTACGTCTAGCTTCTGCCCGTTTCAAGACACAAGCCGACAAAAGACAGAGAGTCTCCCATACACCAACCTGGGAATAAAGTCTGGCTCTCTTCCAAGCACATCTGCCTCCAGTTGCCAAGTTTGAAGTTTGCTCCATGCTACCTTGGTCCGTTCTCTATTCTACATTGGATCAACCTAGTTGCAAACAATCTTACAAACTTCACCTACTTCCCTCCGCATCCCCAATTAATTTCATTTGTCTCTTCTGAAGCAATTGATTCTTAATTGGTACTCGCATAAGGTGGTTTCCCCTGCCACACCTTCTAGTACCAAAGATACCAATGAGGTGAAGGAAATCCTTGAAATGAAGCGTTCCAGACATAAAACCTATTATCTTGTTGACTGGAAGGATTTTGGTTCTGAGGAGAAGTCCAGCGAGCCGCAAGACAACATTAACACTCCCACTCTTATCCAACATTTTCACAGACTCCGGTTCTCTGGTAGGAAGGGCCCTAAGGTGGGGGGGGGGGGGTGGAGTACTGGAAGGCTGCACGCTGGGCCAGTCCTCTGGCCACACGCCCGCTCCCGACGCTCGCTCTGCTGCGCTCATACTCACCCAGTCCTGCCCTGCTTCCTCCTCGACCGGCGCGCTGATTGGTCTCCTCCTGCTTCTGGATGCACTTTCCCTGCTGGCTACCAAGGATGTGCGCAAGCCAGTCTCCTGGATTTAAAGGGCCAGCACACTGCAGTTAATTCTCTCTCCACCTATGACGTTTGGGCAGGGGCTTTTTAATGATTCCTCTTCCTGCTTTCTGTGCCCAGTTGTTGGTATCCGTTACCTAGTGAATCCTATTTACACTACCATCTGCGTCACTGGTCATGTCTATGCCTGTCCTGCATGACCTTCGTCTGCTACATGCCGTTCCTGCCAATTCTGTCCATCCTAGCTTCTGCTTCATAATACGGCCCTCTCTGTGTCTATGACTCCTGCTTTGGCTGTTGATCCTAGGACCTGCGTTGGGGGTAGAGACCTGGGGGAGTCCCTGTGGCAAAGTCCAATCTGCTCTGCGGCGAGGCACGGTAAGTACAAAGGGCTCCTTAGACTCCGCTCCCCACCGTAGGTCATGCCAACTCTATATGGTGACCAGAGGATCCACCTTCCATTCTAAGTGCCATTGTGACAACATGACAATGTACGTTCACCAAACACATTATATACAGGTTACAGCTGCTATACCTTTTACTTATATAAAGACTTTCTATCATTAACAATAACTACAAAGACTTTAAATTTTCCATCTTGCTACTTCAAAACATCCAACTTTAAACATTACAATTTTCCAACTATTCTTAACTTAATTTTACTGCTCTTTCTTCCAATATGTCTATTGAAATTTTCCTTTCAGGGATCCTTCCCATGGCACATTGAGTAACACATGACTCACTTCCAATACAGCTCCGCTCACTAGGTCTGGCACTTAACACCAGGGTCGTCTTAACAACACTATGGGTCTCTGGGCATTGCTGTGAACTGGGCTGCCCTCCATCCAAAAAAAAAAAAAAGACACGGCAGCTTAAAGACACGGTGGGTGCGTCGGCTTCCTGCAGACCGACGCGCTTCCTGGACCTGCCGCAGGGAATGTTGCTCCACTGGGCAGGGTAGTCAGCTGCCCGGGAGGGCCCCCCGAGCATGTGGCGCCCCCCCAAGGCAACCGCCTACCCTGCCCAATAGGAAAGACGGCCCTGCTTAACACCCTAATGGGTTAAATAGCTATATTCTATGGTGTCGTCACACCTCGGTTAACTCCTGTTACCTTATGATAGACCCAATAGGCTCCACCCTTCTGGTTCAATTAACTATAAACAAAAACAAAAAGCCTCTGACTCCTCCTATCTGAGAGAAAATCCAATAATTTCATCTTTCTGGTTCAATCAGAAGGGGCTGAGAGAGTCCTTCTCTCTCATCAATCACTATTCTCTACAATAACCACTATAGTCCATAGAAAGAGCAGTACACACCAATCAGAATCACTGCTGTCAATATCTGTTCTGCTCATCCCAGACATTCACTCTTTGTCTGCTGCAGAAATATACTTTCACACAGGCATTGTTCCACACACCCCCAACACCCGGCGCAGATCACACATTCAGCACACTGACCTTTCACCTTTCATCAGAAGCTGCTGCAAATTCAGACCATTCACTCCACACAAAATTATATTATTATATATTATAATATATAGACTTGTAGTATATGTAATTAAGTAATTTTATTTAAAGATATGAATTCTGTATGTGCAATATATTATTGTTAGAGATGGGCGAATTGATTCTAACGAAGTGGAATTCGTTTAGAATTTCAGGAAAACTTCGGTTCGGAACGAAGTCGAACTGTGGGGTAATTCGGGTAAAAACGAAGTGTGCTTTTGATTGAAAAAAGGGGGTGCGACACATGGGGGTTAAGGGGGGGGGCAAAGCACTCTGGGGGGGAAAAGGGGCATACCCCTGCAGGGAAAATGTGCAGAGATGAACCCAAATTTAAAAGACCAAGCGGATTCTGTGACCCCAACCGACTATATAACCCGGGAAACGCGCGCCGGGAGCTCACACTCCTCTCACGGGTGGTAATCGGGGAAGGTGCTGCCGGGGCTGATAGCTCTTACTGAAGAATTAAATTTTTTAATGTAGCGTTTTCTGTGGGTGTCTCAGTTTGTCTCAGAGACTGTTTCTCTTAATGTTCTTTTTTCAAATTTTTTTGGGGGTATTGGGATCTGAAACCATGTGCGCCCACTGCAGCTGCATAAACTTTCAATATCCAAGGGGGATCTAACCATTTCCTGTTGTATTCATTTAAAGAAACAGCTTTTTTCCCAAACAAATCCCAACTTATTTTGGCTGCTCAATTCTTTTTCGCAAATTTTCATCCAGGGGTTTTAAATTAAAACGTTTTTTTTGCTTGGTGTCTGACCCCCAAAAAACCCTCTTTTTCAACGCCAAAATATTTTAAAATTTTTCCCGTAGCCTAATTCACCCCCAAAGGTTAATTACAACTGTATCCTTGTTGTGTGGCGTAGAAAAAACGCAAGTGTGACATGCTAGAAAGCTACATTTTTTTTGGGGGTCAATTCTTTGGCCAATTACATCCAGGGGTTAATTAAGCGTTGTTTTTTCTGGTGTCTGACCCCAAAACCGTCTTTTTCCCAAAGCCAAAATTAAAATTTTTTTCCCGTACCTAATTCACAAACAACGGGGTTTAAAAAAAAACTGTAAAACCTTTTTGTGTGGCGTAAAAAAACACGCAATTTTAAAAACCCCTAAAAAAAGCACTATTTTTTGGGGCCAATTCTTTGGCGCAATTTTCATCCAGGGGGTTTAAAAAAGCATTTTTTTGCTGGTGTGCTGACAAAAATAAACCCTCCTTTTTTTAAAGCCCAAAATTTTAAAAATTTTTTTTCCCGTAGCCTAATTCATGTCCGAAGGGTTTAATTTTAAACCTTTTTTTGGGTTTTTTCATTTTGTAAAACCCCACAGTGTTTTTTTAAAAGAAAAAAACATACAAGGGAAATTTTTCCCCGGCCATTTGTGGGGCCCCAATTTTTTATCCAAGGGGGGTTTCCCAAGCCCTTGGGTTTCGGGTTCATTTTTGGGGTCAAAAACAAGGGGGAAAATTTTATCATATACAGATACATTTAACAAAAGTTTCTGTTCAAATTTTTGAACAAACAGTAAATTTAGACAGAGAGGGGGCAGGCTCGCACCTGCAGTGGCCCGTGGGGCCCCCCCCCAAACATTCCTGGAACAGGGCCCAGGTTCCCCAGCACAGCAAGGGGACGTCGCAGCAGGAGGCACCTCCGGGGGGCCACAACTGCCGCTGGGCCCTCTAGCGGGCCCTGTGTTTTTTCAGCAACCCAAGGGTTTTTTTATTGGTTGAAAAAAAGGGCAACCCCTTCCTCCCAAAATGACATCTGACAACCCCAGCCAAGAGTCGGTGGGAGCCCTCACCTGTCCTCAGCCCTCCTCTGTCCCACCCGTTCCCTCAGCCAGAGATCTACAAATGTGGTCTGGCTCAGCGCCACATATAGCGAAGGATGAACAATTTGAGGAGGGCAGTCAGCAGCTATTTGGGCAGCGAAGAAATGGGCCAATATCGCCTGCTTCTTGCAGTAGGGGGCAAAGTATAGATGTGGAGAGTGGCCCATGGGAGGTCATTTGTGAGAGGTCACCCTGGGCATACCAAGACCGGTGATGGGGGGGACAGCAGTGACGATGAAACACAAATAGATGATGATGTAGCCGACTGCACTTGGGAGCCGGTGAGGCAAGGGCTTCATCATCGTCAGGAAAAGAGGGCGTCCTTGCGCGTCAGGCAGCACGCAGCCAGCAAGTGGGTCGTGGGGCCCGTGAGTCAGCAGGATAGCAAGCAGTGTGGGGTTTGGGGAGCCAAGCGGCCACGGGATAAAAAAACCCCGCTTCGCAGGTCCAAAAAATAGCGGCAAAAGGGGCTCAGCGAGGCAGCGGCGGCAGTAGTCACTCGGGTGCGAGCGTTGGCGGTAAAATCCGATACTCTGCGGTGGGGGCAGTTCTTTGCTAAGACACCGGGAGGAGCCAAATGTGGGTATATTTAGAATCTGTGGGCAGAAAGTGAGCGGGGCCCAGGGAGCTAACGTTGGCACCACGCCCTGCGACAACACATGCACGTCACCATTCCGGGGGCCTGGGAGAAACGGGCTCAGATGGGGTGGTCCATCCTGCCGCAGCAGCAACAGCAGCAGCAGCAGCGCCCAGTGGCACGCATGCCATTGCAGCCAGTCAAGGCCCACCACCTCTGCAGAAGGGAACTGTTTCTCTTTGACATCATCTCCCGGTCCAGATGCTCCTGCTCCTCGCTACTCATGGCGGAGGCGATTGCAAAGAGACAACAGTATGCGTCCAACCATCCTAAGGTGCAGCAGCTGACCATGCTCCTGTCCAAGTTGTTGGTACTGCATCCCTCCCTTTCCAAATGGTGGACTTGCACCATTCAGAAACTAATGGCTTGTGCCGACCAAAATGGAGATTTTCCAAGCCGTAATTTTTTTTCCAAAAAGGCAGTACCACACTTCATAAATATGTAGAACAGAAGGTGGGCCCAGTCCTTAAGCTTATCTGTTTGTTCCAAGGTCCCACGGCAGTGCGGACGTCTGGACTGTAACTACGTCAGGGCCATACATGCCCTTTTAAAACGGCCCACGGGGTGAATGTCTTCCCGGCCCCGGGCCCACACCAACAACTTGGACGGGAGATGCCGCTTTCTCCCCCAAAGTTGTCAAACTGCTGCACCTGCGCCAATGTCCGCCTCATCCTCCTCCACCACCACCACCATCCAGCCTCCACAAGTACTGCTCCATCATAACCACATGTGTAGGGCACAGCGGTGTTACGCAGTTCTACACCTGGCTTTCCTCGGCGAACAAAGTCACACAGGGGAGGAACTGCTCCGCGTCATGAAGCAAGAAATCGATTTGTGGCTTTCTCCGCGCCAACTGCAAATCGGAACCATGGTGACGGAAAATGGGAGAACATGGTGTCTGCGGTGCACCGAGGAGGGATGGTCCATGCACCCTGCATGGCGCACGTGTTCCATCTGGTTGTGAAAAGGTTCCTGAAGTCTTCCACCGATATTCAGAACATTCTGAAAATGGCCAGGAAACTGTGCATGCACTTCATCCATTCCAAAGCAAGGAACACCCTCCTCGAGTTGCAGCGGCAGAACGGCCTCCCCCCAAAACACTCTGATATCAATGTTTCCACCCCGCTGGAATTCCAGCCTGCACTGTTGGACCGACTGATGAACAGAGAAAGGGCCCTTAAACGATTTTTGATGATCCAGGCAGACAGAAGTACTCCCCTGTGTAACTTTGATGTCAGCCAGTGGCAGCTCATGCGTGAACCTGCCGTTTGTTGAGGCCATTCGAGGAGGCGACGTTATTTGTCAGTCGCCAGGACTACGGGATGAATAACATCATTCCACTGCTTCATGTCCTTGAACAGATGCTGAAAAATCTGTCTGGGCAGGGGACTGGAGACTTGCGAGTACATCTCACGGCCCCCATGAGTCCGTGGGACTGAAATGGAGGGAGGAGGAGGGCATTGGAGCAGAAGCATTGTCGGTGAAATGAGTGGATTTTCTACCCAGGTGACAAGAGAGGAGGAGCAGCTGGAGGCGGTGGATGGAGATGAGGAAGACGAGGCAGATGACCCCCAAGCACCATGGCAGTCTACAGTGGAAATGGAGGCAGGGAGCTCCTCGGAGTCACTTGTGCAGATGGCCCGCAGCATGCTTATTTGCCTGGCTAGTGACAGCCGAATAGTCAGCATCCGGGAGAGGGATGACTTCTGGCTCTCCATCCTATTGGGCCCTCGCTACCGGGCCAAAATGGGAGCCTTTTTCCCACTATTGAGAGGGAAGACAAACTCAAATACTATAGGGAAATCCTCCGTAATCAGTTGGGTGCTGCCTATGTGCGGCATCGTCCCTCCTCTGACAGGTCTGACCCGGGGGTTCCTCACGCTCACGTACTACTGCCGCGGCTGCTGGGGAAAGGGGGGGGGGGTAGGAATTACCAGCCTATCAGTAGTAACCTAAGTCTGGAGTCACTGATGACACTTCCTTCACCCGCCTAGGAGGAGGGCAGTCGCCAGCACAGCATCAGGACCTGGAGCAGTCCCTGAACCAACAGGTTGTGGCCTACTTGGACAGCACTCTGCCACCTCAGTTAGAAGATCCGCTGGAATACTGGTCAGCCAAACTGGATGTGTGGCCGCAACTTGCCGAGTTTGCAGTGGAGAAGCTTCCTGCCCGGGCCCTAGTGTGGCATCAGAGCGGGGTGTTCAGTGCGGGGGGGGCCATCGTTACCCCAAGGAGAACCCGCTTGTCCCCCGGGAAATGTGGAACGACTGACCTTTGTCAAGATAATCAGGCGTGGATCGGCCAGGATTTCCACACAGCAATGCCTTAGGCGTCAGTCTGGTCAAACTACCTGCCTTTAGCCACTATTCTGATGCCACCACCCACCTGATGCCACACATCTGCTGACAGTTTTCTCCATCTGCCTACCACCATCTTACCAGGGACTGGTATTTGCCACCCACCTCAAACACTGCTGCTGGGGACTCCGCCGTGCCCTCCACACTGTGTGATTGCACTCTATGACCTCATGCTGCTGCTGCTGTTGCTGTTGCCGTGACATCCACACTGTGTCATTGTGCCACTGTCTGACCTCATGCTGCTGCTGTGGCTGCTGCCATGTCCTCCACACTGTGTCATTGTGCCACTCTATGTCCTCATGCTGCTGCTGCTGTTGCTGTTGCCGTGACATCCACACTGTGTCATTGTGCCACTGCCTGACCTCATGCTACTGCCGCCTCGACCTCCGCTCTCCGTCATTGTGCCACTCTGTGAAGCGATTCTAAGAGCGGCGGCAGTCATCTGCGTGTCATACTAAAACACAACATTGTATGAAGACCAAAAACCCAAACTCCCTCGCATATTTAAGGGATGGCACAACGTTCTACAGCATCCTGCAGGCTCTTGCAGCCTGGAAATAGCTGCTTTTTACCCCGATTTCGTGCCGAAGTAATTCAGACCGAATTTATTTTTGTCGGAAAATTCGGCGAAGTGACCGAATCGAATTTTTGAGAAATTCGCCCATCTCTAATTATTGTGTACAAAATCACAATGAATTTAGGAGTAGAAGTTAGTAATAAAAATGCAAAAGATTGAAACAGTCGGGTTCCATTCTTGACACATGGGTAAACTATTGCAGTTATTCATCAGCTCTGGAAAATCCCAAGATAGTATTGCAAATGCTAACATCTGTTTCATGTTAAACCTCATTCTGATGTGTTGTTGAAGCACTATTATTTAAGTAAAACACATACTGGAATTATTTTTCACCTAGCAATTGATTGACGGAATGAATGCAGAATGAATACAAAGAATATTTAGGCATAGTGTTGATCAAACTGTTCTAGAAAGATGAAGTTCTAGCAGAACTTCTCCATTTTTTTCTGTCACTCTTAGAGCCAAATTTTCTTTACTAAATTGTTCAACGTATCCAGTTTTCTGTTGTGGATGGTAATACAGCTTCTCCTCACCTGTATATTGTAGGTTTACTGTTCGCTCAACACTATTTAGGAACACTGGTGGAAGTTTTGTACAAAATTATTATTATTAATAATAATAATAATAATAATAATAATAATAACAGTAATAATAAAATTAATCCATTAACTCTAGGTGTCATTTTTCAGTTGTTGACATAAAGAGAATTCTTATGAAAATGTTGGTTTTCAGATGCAAAAGCTGAAAAGAACAGAATATCTATTTTTAATCGTTCTTGGCAACCTACAATGTTCACATTGACACTACCAGCAACTTTGTAGTTCCTGATAGTGTAAATGTGAACATTGTAGGTCGAAAGAATGATTAAAAATAGATATTCTGCTTTATTCAGCTTTTGCAGCTTTTGGTGCATTGAAAGGGGAGTACATAGCACTGTATAAAACATGTAACATGACCTGTTTCAGACTATTTCACAAATCTGAGAAGCAATCTGATCCATGTTTTTATCTTACCCCAAATAAACTGGTAAATTTTTGCAATGAAAGTTGCTATCATTCCAACAAATGTTTTTTTTTAATTATGGTATGGTTTGTTATGTAATTTTTTTACTGGGAAAGTGATGTAAGAGACAAGAAGATGACATATGAAGCTGTGGTCAATTAATACTGTGGGGCTCTGGGTAAATGTTAATGTAAAGTGTACTTTCTGGACTGAACACTAGGATTCAGTCATCTTATTTTAGTTTTTTTTTTTTTTTTTGCAAAATGCATTTGTAATACTCATTTATACTTTTAAATGATAAATTATCTTCTTTCCTTAAAACCATTATATATGTGAAACATTACAAAGTCACCTCATTTTGTAAACAACGATGGTTGTAATATACATTTTGAGTCCACAGGGGTTTCACAGTTTTTAGCATTAGACTGTAAAAATGGAAAAAAAAAAAAAGCAGTTCTGCCAATGTTTTTTGGGCTTAATTTTAACAATGTTTGATATGCAGTATAAATAAATTATCTTTACTATGTGGATATTTTATATAGTCATATATAGAGATAGGCAAATTTATCAAAAATTCGGTTAGCAAGATTTGTTTCGACACAAATTTATTCGTGGCAAATTATGTTAAAAAACAGCTATTTCCTGGCTGGGCAGGGCCTGTATAGTGTAGTATAACATTGTGCCATGTTCAAATATGCATAGGGAGCATGGTTTGGTATTGAAACAGTGCTGTGTTTTAATATGACACACAGATGACGGGCGCCACTCTTAGAATTGCTTCACACCTCACTTATCTAGGTCATGCACTTTCTCCCAGATGACATCTGACAACCCCAGCAAAGAGTCTGTGGGATTGTCAGACACAACCTTTAGTTGGCATTGCCCGAGAGCAGGTCAGGGTCCCTCATCTGTCCTCAACGCAGGTCTGGGTTCTGCGCCACTATAATGCGAGGATAAACTATTTGAGGACAGTCAGCAGCTACTTGGCAGCGAAGAGGTGGAGCAGACATCCGCTACTTCTTGCAGTAGGCGGGAAAGTGGTGATGAGGAGAGTGGCATGGGGGGGTTATGTTGAGATTGGTCAGGCTCTGTAGAACAAGACCGTTGAGGAGGATAGCAGTGACAGGCAAACACTAATCGATGTAGCCAATCACAGTTGAGAGCCGGGTGAAGTATGCAAGGCTGGGGCAAGGTATTCTGGTGCCTTAGTTAAACAAGGCATAAAGTGCCCCCAATATGGAAAATTCAGCACACTCCATGCCTCCTTGTGTCCCCTTATCTGAGTGGGATGAAGTGGTGCCGTAGGTGGTTGCCTACTTTCGACTACCCATCGTCCTGGCCCTGTAAGCAAGGGATTCATCATCATCATCGGGAGAAGAGAGCGTCAGGCAGTGGCGCAGCCGGCAAGTCGGTAGTGTGGCCAGGAGTCAGCAAGGTAGTAGCAGTGAGAGGTCGGGAGCCAAACTGCCATGGGGTAGACCACCTGCTTTGTAGGTCCCAGAAAGTAGTGAAGCAGGGACTCACCGAGGCAGCAGTGGTAACAGTCAGTCAGTGCAGAGCATTGGTGGTAAAATCATCTACTCAGCAGTGTGCCAGTTTTTTGCCAAGACATCAGAGGAGGAGAACATGGCTATATGTTTAATCTGTGGGCAGAAGGTTAAGCGTGGCCAGGGACCTAACGTTAGCACAACAGCCCTTCATCAACATATGCAGCGCCACCATCCAGTGGCCTGGGAGAAACGTGGTGTGGTGGTACATCCTGCCGCAGCAGCAGCACCCAGTGGCACGCCTCCCATTTCCACCACCTCTGCCGAAGGGAGTTGTCTGTTTTTCCCATCATCTACCGGTCCAGATGCTCCTGCTCCTCGCCACTCATGGTGCTAGTAGTCATTCATCGAGACGATTGCCAAGAGACAGCAGTATGCGTCCAGCCATCCTAAGGTGCAGAAGCTGACCGTGCTCCTGTCCAACTTGATGGTACTGCAGTCCCTCCCTTTTCAAGTGGAGGACTTTGCACTGTTTAGAGAACTGGCCAGGAAACTTTGCATGCACTTTAGCCATTCCTACACCATCAAGCACACCCTCCTTGAGCTGAACAGAACAGAGAAATTATGAACAGAGAAAAACAGAGAGAAATCTATGAACAGAGCAAAACAGAGATAAATCTATGAACAGAGCAGAACAGACAAAACAGAGAAATCTATGAACAGAGCAAAACAGAGAGAAATCTATGAACAGAGCAAAACAGAGAGAAATCTATGAACAGAGAAAGGCCATTAATGATTTCTTGATGATCCAGGTGGATAGGGATATTCCACTGTGTAATTTTTATGTCAGCCAGTGGCAGCTCATGCATGACACGTGCCGTTTGTTCAGGCTCATTCAGGAGGCCACGTAATTTGTCATCCGTCAGGACTATGGGATGAACAACGTTATTCCAGTGCTTCATGTCCTGGAATAGATGCTGCAAAATCAGTCTGCTCAGGGGACTGGAGACATGGCGACTACATCTCACGGCCACATGAGTCCAGTGGATGCAATGGGCAGCCAGTAAAGGGATTGGCAGAGGTGAGAGGCAGAGGAGTAACGAGGAGAGAGGTGAATCAGATGGGTAGCAGAGTTAAGGATGAATTGAAGGGGAGCTAGAGTGCTAAATGGGAGGCCACAGAGAAGGATGTTGCAATAGTCTTGGTGTGAGATGAAAAGCGCATGGACAAGCATTTTTGCACTTTCAAAGTGAAGGAATGAGCGGATTCGCTAGATATTTTTCAGATGGAGGCAAGGGTAATGATTTTGATGTGTAGTTTGAAAGGCAAGATTGGAGTCAAAGGTTATCCCAAGGTAGTGCACTTGCAGAGCTAGTGAGAGAGTACAACCATTGGTAGCGATAGAGAGATCTATTTGCGCCATCGTCCATCCTCTCGCAGGTCTGGCCAAGGGGTTCCTCAGCTCTCACGTACCACTGCCACGGCTGCTGTTGGGGGTTGGCGATGTAAGAGCAGTACCAGCTCCACCTGCAGCAACCTGAGTCTGGAGTCGCTCTTGTCTATTGAAATGAGTGATTTTTCTAGCCAGGTGACAGGAGAGGAGGCACAGGAGCAGCCAAAGGAGGTAGAGGGAGATGAAAAAGACAAGACGACCCAGACACACCATAGCAGTATACAGTGAAGATGAAGGCAGTGTGTCCCTCAGAGTCACTTGTGCAGATGGCCCGCTGCATGCTGATTTGCCTGGGTAGTGACAGCTGAATCAGTCACTATCAGGCAGAGGGCTGACTTCTGGCTTTACCGGTCCAAAATGGGGGCCTTTATTTCACCTGCCAAGAAGTAGGACAAACTCAAGTACTAAAGAGACATGCTATGTAGTCAGTTGGCCGCTGCCTATTTGCACCATTGTCCATCCTCTAGCAGGTCTGACCGGAGGGATTCCTCAGCACTCATGTACCACTGCTGCTGTGGGGCTATGGGGGGCTAGGAGCAGTATCAGCTCCCTCAGCAGCAACCAGAGTCTGGCGTTGTTGGTGAGCAGCTTTCTTCACCCCCCTTAGTGATTTAGGTACCCACCAGCAGCAGCACTTAGAGCACACCCTGAACCCTGGATTCTTCTGGCTACCTGCTTCAGCTACTATTCTGATGCTGCTACCCACCTGATGCCACGCATCTGCTGCCAGCTGCTCCTTCTATCACCCCCCCCATCTTTACCAGGGACTAATATTGACACCCACCTCCCCACTCTTCACTAGGCCATTATGTAGACTTTTGATGCTGCTGCCACCTCACCACTCAGGTCTCCTCATGCTGCTTCTGTCATCTGCAGGCTATGTCACCATGTCACTCTCTGGCTTGATGCTGCTGCTGACACCTCCTCATTATGTCACCTTGCTGCCACCACCTCAAAATTATGACATTGTGACACTCTCCAGGCTGATGCTGCTGCTGCTGCTGTTGCTGCCGCCACCGCCAAACTGTGTAATTGTGCCAATCTTTGGCCTACTCATGCTGCTGCTATCTCCACAATCTGTCATTTGCCACTCTGTGGCCTATTCATGCTGCTGCCAACTGGCAACTCTCTCGCTCGAGCACCCTGTGGTTTCTTAATGCTGTTTCTCCAAAAATCTATGACTTTGCCACTATGTTTGGTTTTCCCCTTCTTTTAATCCGTCAGAAGGAATGAAAAGAACACAACCGATTGTGTCTTCAGAGAAGTCGTAAGGCCAGTATGACATGGTCCTTTGTTTGCATCAGGATTGTCTGATGATTATTTAGCCAAAAGTAGGAGTGTATACAAAACACAGAACACATGCAAGTATTTCATTTACTTATTAATTCTTGGATAAACTCCTGCTTCTTTTTGGCTCTAGCAACGATGGATTATTAACCGATTGAAAGCAGGCAATGAAGAATCAAAGGAAGGGCAAAATGATTAGCGACGTCAATGCAAAATTACTGACGACACCCTCTCCTCTCTTTTGGGGATCTCTACATGTATCAGCGTTTATCAGAATTACCACAATAAGTGAAAAAAATAACTGTTTGCCTCAGATAGCAATATCCCAACAGACTTAACCGGCTGGATTTGAGATGTGTGTGAGGCAGAAATACACAAACATTGCATTTAACACAAATTTCCCCACAAAAAGTAGATATATAAACTCTTGGCCACAGATTAAAATACCCCACAGAAATACACACCCCCTGCATTTGATGCAAATTACCCCACAAACAAGAGGATAAATTAACCCTTGGAAATAAAATACCCTACAGAATGAACAAGATAGATTTCAGGCATGTATGGGACAGAAATAAACACCCTGGATTTGACTCAAATTACCCCACAAACAAGAGGAGAAATTAACCCTTGGAAATAAAATACCCTACAGAATGAACAAGATTAGTGTTGAGCGATTTTTATCGACAAAGTTGAAATCGGCAAGGTTTTTATGGTGATCGAAATTTCCAGATCATGCGATAATTAAGGTTAAAATCTGTGCATCATCTATTAAGATCGCGCCTTTTTCGGCGCTTCCTGTAATTTTGGCGGCCAGCAAATCAGATTACAGAATAGAGCAGGGTGAGATGTGTGTGCGACGTCATGATTGGGATGTGTTGGTTGCGATTGGCTGGAAAAATCACATGACCTCGTTTTTAAAATTAGAACAGCGTTTCCTGTTTCAGCCTCAGTGTCTCTCAGCGTCTCATAGGGATAGGACCTGCGTCTGCCTGTGGCCAAACAGCTCAGCGAAATTAGTCTTTTTTCTGCAAAGAGAAACCTTAAACTATTAGCTGTGATACTTCCAATTTAGTTAGATTAGAGATTTGAAGATTTTATGTAGTTAGCTAGAGAATTTTAAAGCAGCATCTACCGCTGTAAATTCACGGCGGTGGGAGGGGGGGGGGGGCCGCGGGCGAACACAGACAAGCTCTATCTATAAAGAACAAGAACACTGGTAAAGTTCATCCAAAACTTAGTGTAGACATTGTAGTGGAATATCTTTATTTATTTAAAATTTGCTATTGAAATATTTCCTGGATATTGGGGCCGAACTTATATTGGATAAACATCATTTCTAGTAACTGCAGGTCTCTTTGTTAGCTGCAAAACTCCACTTTTATTATCAGTATACATTTCAGATAGGTGTTCAATTTTACCCATTACACCTGTGACTGTTGATATATCCACCTTGCACTTAAATTACAATCCAGCAATCTTGTAGTCAGCACAGGTTGTTTGTTGCCAAAAATACCGTGTATCGTACGAAAACATCACAGTTACGTGTTTTTTTTACTTTTGCGCACCCAGCACTGTTCATTGACGCAGCATCTACGTAAATCTTAAAACAGCAATTCTATATTCACCACAGGTGAATTGAAAGGTGCAAAAAATACAGTTTATTATATCAAAACATAACAGTTACGTGTTTTTTTTTTACTTTTGCGCACCCAGCACTGTTCATTGACGCAGCATCTACGTAAATCTTAAAACAGCAATTCTATATTCACCACAGGTGAATTGAAAGGTGCAAAAAATACCGTTTATTATATCAAAACATAACAGTTACGTGTTTTTTTGACTTTTGCGCACCCAGCACTGTTCATTGACGCAGCATCTACGTAAATCTTAAAACAGCAATTCTATATTCACCACAGGTGAATTGAAAGGTGCAAAAAATACCGTTTATTATACCAAAATATAACAGATACGTGTTTTTTGGACTTTTGCCCAGTCCATATTTGTTGATAGACACCTTGCAGTTAAATTTGAATCCAGAAATTTTGTTTTGATTAGGGGGATTTGGGGAATTTGCTGTGTTTTTGCCGCTTTTTAAAAAAGAGATTTTCCCAAAAAAATTTCCATCCCTTTTTTTCCAAATTTTTTATTTTGAACAGGGGACGAAAATCGGGTTTGGGAAAGCGAACAAAAGGGGGGTAGCACAGGGGAGGTAGGGGTTTAAGAGAGAAGGTGCTCCTTCCATGCTGGCGAAAACCCACGCAGGGCCACAGGGGGACCCGTCTTTTTCAAGGCCCGGTTTCAGGCCTTCTTTCGTCGGTCAGGGCCCTGTGAAAAAAGTAAGAACATCGTCGCCAATTGCCTTCGTGGTTAATGCAACCTGCTTCTACAGTCTTCCCTTTCCTCGCCCCTCGCAGTCAGGGCCCAAACAAATGTCTTTCACCCGCATAAATCAGAAAATTCCCCCAAACCCATAAACAGCCCAAATGTCAACTCGTGGAGGGAAGGAAGCCGGTCAATGGGGAAAAAAATCCCGGGGGGTTGCCCCTTGCTTGTAGCCCGCAGTTTTCGGGAATGCAGAAAGTCGGGGAGGGACGAAGTCCCCGGGTGTTGAGATGATGATGACGAGACATTGCGGATCCACCCGGGGTCTTTTCCAAAAGAAATTTGCTTCCCGAGCGTTTCCATAATGGACGGGGAGGAAAAGACGATGGGGGGGTTTTGGGGGTGTCAATGGGGGGTTCCCCGCCTAAAAAAAGGGAGGGGGCCCGGTTCGAAGAACCCCCCGCTAAAATTTCCGCCAGCCACGGTCGCGAAAACCCCGTTTCCCTCGTTTAAATTCCCCGTCAAAAAGGTCCAGGACCTCTAAACCTGGGCCTTTTTTTAAAGGAAAAGCCTTTAAATTTCACCAAAAGCGAGTCATTTTTCCGCCTTTCCCCGAAAACCCCCTAAGAAAGAGGCAAAAAAACCTTAAGGGGGTTAAAACCCACCACAAACATGTCTAGTCACATGCAGCGAATGCAGGGTTTGGGAAATTTGGAGGGGAAAACATTTGGGCCCAAAAAAGGCCAGACCGACCCCGGGGCCCCCCAAACCCAAATGTAAACCCCCCTTTTCTCCGCCTCCTTCCCGCCCCCACCAACTTTTCCTCACTGCCCATGTCTCTCAGAGTCATATCAGGGATAACTCCGCTTAAACCCCCAAACCCGTTCCCCGGGAAAACCCCCAAAGCACCACCAGAGACCCCCCTCCCCCCCTTTCCCCCTTCCGCCAGTTTTGCCGACCTGCCGCCGACAGCGGCCACCCCCTTAGCAGCCACCTTCTGTCTTCCAGGTTTGGGAGCAAAAGGGAAACATTTTTAAAAAAAAAACCCCAAAACCACCCCCAAAGCCAAAACCCGGGAATGTGGGCATTGCCAGGCTTTTGGCCTTGGGAAATGTTCCCTTTCCGGGTCTGGTGGCCCAGAGGGGTTCCCGCCACGTCGGGCCCCCGCCTCCCCCCAATAACCAGAGGGCCGAGAAAGGCATTTCTTTCCCAAAAAAGCCGCCCCTGGCCCGGCCAGCCACGTTGCCCCCCCCCATCAAAAAATTTCAAGCGCATTGTCTGCATCTGGGGTCCGGAAAAGGGTCCTTTCCCCCCCGGACACAGGGACTATTTAACAGGGCCCAAAGGGCCCGTTTATACTTTTGTGACAGCTCACTGGTTGAGCTGGGTGGATGTCTCTGGGGGTGACGGTGGCTCTCAGGCTCGGCGCACGCTCTTCAAAACCGCAGGGATGGTGCAGGGCTCTTTTCCCCAAGGTCCTCTGGTGGCATCACGTGCCCAGAGACACCAGGCCGTGTTGAAATTAATCTGCCTTGGAGACCGTCCACAAACAGGTCAGGATCTGTGGACAGCTCTAACAACGAGACCGAGCGCTGGCTGGGTGCCAAGAACCTTGTGCCAGGCAAGGTGGTGTGCGATAACGGGCGAAATCTGCTGGCCGCCCTTAAGATCGGTAGGCTGGAGCACATCCCTTGCCTGGCACATGTCATGAACCTTGTCGTCCAGAAATTTCTAAAGAGCTACCCGGGTCTGGACTGCCTGCTGAAGAAGGCTCGAGGTCTGAGTTCGCACTTCCGCCGTTCGCACCCTGCTTCGTCCCGCCTGGCTGCGTTGCAGCGTCAGCTCGGCCCCCCCGTCAACCGTCTCATTGTTGACGTGGCAACACGCTGGAATTCCACCCTCCACATGCTCCAGCGATTGTGGCAGCAGCGCAATGCCATTATGCAGTACGAAGTGACACATGGCCTGACAAGCAGCGGTACGGACCTCGGGGTGTTGAACCACCGAGAGTGGAGGCAGGTGAAAGAGCTCTGCACCATCCTTGCCAGTTTTGAAGAAGCCACCAAATGGTCAGTGCGGACAATGCCCTTGTCAGCATGAGCATTGTGGTGATCTTAGTTCTGGAACGATCGTTGGACACTCTGAAACAACAGGTCCCGCCAGCGACGGAGGAGGAGACGGACACAGATGCGGACACGGAGCCTTTCTCTCCGTCAAATCCACAAGGCCCGACAGTTTCACAATTTCATCGGTCTTCATTAGGCAGTGGTTCGGGGTCCAGAGCTAGTGCAAGGTGGCGCTCAGCTCTCAGGGTGCATCTTCTGAGGCAAGTCAGGGCTGTGTTGAAGCTGTGCCGGAGGCAGCGGAGGAGGAGGAGGAGGAGGAGGGAGGAGGAGGAGGTATTCCTAGACACCGATGTCCCTGCCTCTGAAAGAGGTTGGCGCGAATTTGAGGCGGAGGAGGAAGATGAGGAAGATCAGTTTTTTAGTGCCCCTCGACCCAGAGGCTTGGGAAATCAAGGCTCCATCTTTCACATGAGTGCTTGGATGCTTCATTTCCTCCAACATGATCCTCGCATTAAGGCCATCAAAATGAACAACAGTTACTGGGTGGCCACCCTCCTGGATCCCCGGTACAAAACAACAATCAGCAGGTTCCTTCCACCCACCCAAATAGATAGTAAAATTCAGGAAATGGAGCCCTTGCTGATTGATAAACGGGAGACATCTGTTGCGTCCGTTTCACGCCCCCCAAAATTTCACGGTGGATACAACATCACGACGTGACACAGAAAAGAGCCGAGTAGGCTTAGGGGGCCCGCAGCGAAAGGGTGGCAGAAGCCAAATTTGGGTGACCCGGGCAATTTTTGTTTACCACCTAAACCAACGAAAATGCAATGCCAGGAAACAAAAACCAAACACAGAAAAACAGCTTGATCATGGGGGCACACTTCTCCCGTCCCCAAAAAACCCGATTTTTTGCATGTTTTCCGGGCCCCAAAAAGACTTCTGGGTACCCCAAAGGGAAACAATGGCCCGAGCTGGCTCGCCCAACGCCATAGGGGCTTTGTCCTGCCCACAGCCAGCGTCTATTTTGGGGCGGAACCTTTCACACAGCTGGGGGAGTCATTACAGACAAACGCATCCCGGCCTTTCCACAGAATTTTGGATCGTTTGATTTTCCCAAGATAAATCAGGAAATGGACCCTTAAAGTTTTTGGGGGGCCCCAAATTCCCGGGAGGTCACCGATTAGTTGCCAGTCTACTTCACTTTTTTTTTTCAAACAAAATGGCCCCTTTTGAAAATTTTTTTTTTAAAATGATCTTTTCTTACTGCAATTTTTATTCTTTTTTCCCCAAAACATTCTTTTTGCGGGTTTTGCTGTAGGAAAATTTGAAAAAAGACAGCAAGGTTTTCATAAAACCCCACCGTTTTCCCAATTTACTCACTTTATCTTAAGAATTTTCCGCATTGTCAATTTTTTTTGGGGTCATTTGCTGTGAGAAACAGCAATAACATGGCCCTTTTGGGAAAACAGAAATGTATTTTCTAAGGGGCATTTCTCCCTAAACAATTTTTAATAGGGGCCCTGAGAAGTCATATTTATAAAATTTTTGGGGCATGTAGCTTTAGATAAAAGCAAAAATCATGGGCCCTTTTTTAACAGAAATTTGGCTTCAAAATGGGGATTTCTCCCTCACAATTTTTTAAAAGTGGCTGAAAGTCAAATTTTTTTTAATTTTTTGGGGGCCCTGCTGCTTTTGAAATGCAACAATACTACAGGTTTTCCCATTAAAAAAAAAAAAGTTTTTTTCTAACAACATTTTTTTTTACAATTGGGCCAAATGGGTCAAGGGTTTATGCTTTGAATTTTTGGGGGATTTTTGCTGTGGGCATAAGCTATACAAAAGGTCCATTCTAAAAAATGTTGTTTCTAACAGACTTTTGTTTTTTCACAATTTACCAAAGTGGGTCCCAAGGCATGCCCTTTTAATTTTTTGGGGGATTTTTCGGGGACATGCAGCATACTACAGGCCAAATTTTAAAAAAAAGTTGTTTGTAAACAACATTTGTTTTCACAATTGACAAGAGGGGGCTCAAGGGTGTGGGGTGCCCGAAAAAGGAATAGGGAGGACACTTTTAAAGGACACATATTGCAAAATGACTTTTTTTTTGCCAAAATCCTTTTAAAATAGCTATCAATCCCTTTATTGAGACAATAAACCCCTTTAAAACAATGAAAAAAAAAAGAAACAAAGACAGGGGGGGGATTCCTCCTATTTTTAAAAATTTTTTTCTAGAAAATTTAAAATACTAAAAAAACTTTTCAAAAACAAAATTAGCTGTTTTAAAAAAAAACCTCTGAATTGTACAAAAGGGGGTCAGGAAAACTTGAAACCCGATTAAAGGTTATTCGAGGACGGAATTTTGGAGGGCCCCCCAGAGAACAAAGAAAAGAGACAATTTCCTCCCGCACGTTTTTGGGAAAATGAAAAAAGAACCAAGGTAAAGGGCAAAACCGGGTGTAACAGGGGCGTTAAACCCCCAGTATTTTTCCCAATGAAGCCAATTGGGACCAAACCATACGGAGGGGGGGAAGCCCCTACCCAGGTATTGACTTGTACAAGGAAGGGTGGAGTTCTCACAAATTTCCCCTTCCCCCACTCTGCTTTAGGGACGACAGTTTTTTGGGTTTCTTGCGGGCCCTCAAGGGATTTTAAAACCCGCGTGTTAAAAGAAAGACGGGCGCCAGCCTGGGCTTTCAAACCCACCCCCCTGTAACTCCGGGCCCTTTGGTTTAGCCCGTGCCCCGGAACCGGGATAGGCCAAAGTCCCCTTTAAACTAAAATGGTGGGTTAAAAACTCCTTTTTTCCCGGGACTTTTTTTAAAATTGGGGGGCATGCAGGTTTGGGGGTCATGCTGGGCCCAGGACCCGGTATAGTCAATGTCCAGTTTAACTAAAAATGGTGGTTGAAAGACTCCTTTTTTCCCCGGAAACCAAAAAAAAAAAAAATTTTTTTTTTTAAAAGTGGGGTTCATGCAGGTTTTGGGGGTCATCGTGGCCCCGGAAAAGGTATAGTCAATGTCCCCTTTTAACAAAAAGGTTTTTTGAAAGACCCCTTTTTTTCCGGGACTTTTTTTAAAATTTTGGGCAGCAGGTTTGGGGTTCATGCGGGGGCCCCGGGCCGGTAAAGTAATGTCCAGTTTAACTAAAATTTGGGGTTTTAAAGACTCCTTTTTTGGCCCCTTTAAAATGGGGGGTCATGCAGGTTTGGGGCTCAAAGCTGTGCCCAGACAGGTATATTTAATGTCCAGTTCAACTAAAAAAGGTGGTTGAAAGACTCCTTTTTCCGGCACTTTTTTAAAAGTGGGGGTCCCTGCAGTTTTGGGGGGTTTAACTGGTGGGCCCGGGCAGGGAAGTTCCCAATGTTTCCCTTCAAATAAAAAGGTGGTTGAAAACCCTTTTTTTCCCGGGACTTTTTAAAAAGTGGTGGTCCCGCAGGTTTTAGGGTCATGCTGTGGCCCAGACAGGGATAGTCAATGTCCAATGAAACTAAAATGGTGGTTGAAAGACTCCTTTTCCGCACCTTTTTTAAAATTGGGGGGCATGCAGGGTTTGGGGGTCAAAGCTGTGGCCCAGGCAGGTAAAAAAGTCAAAGTTTTTAGTGAAACTAAAATGGTGGGGTTTTAAAGACTCCTTTTTCCGCACTTTTTTAAAAAGTGGGGTCATCAGGTTTGGGCTCATGCCTTTTGGGGCCCCGGGGCAGGAAAGGCAAAAGTCCATGAAAATAAAAAAGGTGGTTTTAAAGACCCTTTTTTTCCCCGGCACATTTTTTAAAAGTTTGGGGGGCCCTGCAGGTTTGGGGCTCAAAGCTGCGTTCCAGACAAAAGGGGAAATTTAAAAGTCCAGTCAAAGTAACATGATGGTTTAAATCATACTGCCTTCTGGGACTTTTTAATTTGTGGTGGGTGCAGGTTTAAGGGGCCCGGGAGTGGGACAAGAAGGGAAAAGTAAATGGTCTGGTTTTTTTCCCCTTTACTTTATAACCTAAGTGGTTTCCCAAATTGGGAAATTTTCCAATTTTACTGTTGTGGTTTAATTTCAGCCCTTTTTTCCCGCCTTTTGGGGGTAATTAAAGAAGGTGTTGTTGCTCTCCCTTTGACCCTTTTAAAAATCATCCCCGCACCAATCATGCCACAATCGAAAAAACCAATCGATAGCCCGGGCCCACTATCCCAATATCGATCGTCTCGATAGCCAACGCAATCGCTCCAAAACAAAAAAAGATGGATTCATGGTAAAGGGGAGAAATACACACCCCCGGAATTTGAAATCAAAATACCCCACAAAAAAAAAGGACAAATTAAAACCCTTGGAAATAAAATACCCTACAAATGAACCAATTTGGGTTTTAGCAATTATGGGGGGGAAATAAAAACACCCTGGATTTTACTGAAAAAAACTCCAAAAAACCCCTAGGGTAAATTTTAAACCCCTTTGGGTATAAAATACCCAAAAAAATGAAACAGAAGGGTTTCAGGGGGTGTAAAGGGGCAGGGAAATTTCATAACCTGGATTAGAAATCAAGTTACCCCCTAAACAGGGGGATAAATTAAAACCCTTGGGTATAAAAAAACCCCACAGAATGAAAAAGATGGGTTTCAGGTGTGTATGGGGCTAAATACACACCCTGGAATTTTACCCCAAATTACCCCACAAAAAAGAGGGCAAATTAATCCTTGGAAAAAAAAACCCCAAAAATTTTAATGAACCCGATATTTTTAGGCAAAGTTTTGGTGCCCGAAATAAAACACCCGGGTTTGACTCAAATTAAATCCAAAACAAAAGGGTAAATTAACCCTTTGGGGATTTAAAAACCCTACAGAATGAAAAAGATGGATTTCAGGTGTGTATGGGGGAAAATACATACCCTTTGGTTGACTCAAGTTACCCCCAAACAAGAGGGTAAATTAAAACCCTTGGGTATAACTACCCTACAGAATGAATAAGATTGATTAAAAGGATTTTAAGGGGCAAAAATACACACCTTTTTGGGGGGTTTTACTCAAATTACCCCACAAACAAGAAGATAAAAATTTAAACCCTTGGGAAAAAAAATACCCTACCGAATTTTAAAAAGATGGATTTCAGGTTGTATGGGGGAAAAAATTCACTCCCTGTATTTGACTCAAATACCCCCCAAACATAAATAAAAAAGAAATCTTGGGGAACAGATTTAAATATCCCAAAATTTAAAAAATTTCTGGTTCAGGAACAAGTGTGTTTATGACACACAACCCTGTGAAGTCTTTCCACCCTAGAGCTCAAAAAAAATGATTTTTTTTGCCAAGATGCAATATATTGCTGCAGCAGCCCCCGATGTTTTTTTCAACAGGAGACCCAATGACAAGTGGCGAATTTAAGAATTTTCTGCCATAATTTTTAGGGCCCTTTTACTCACAGAAGCCCCTGGGTTTTGATTTACTGCATGACTGGGACATGTCAATTTAAGGTGTTCCTTTTTTCCTCCCATTTTTCTGTAAAAATGTCACCCCCCATTTCTCGCAGCCATTTTAAAATTTTTACCCCCAAATCGCCATGGGAAATTTTGGGTAGAATTAATTTTTTCCCTAAAATATTCTAAACAAATTCCACTTCATTAGATTCAATTCGCCTATCCCTAGTCATATGGTTCTTTATGTTTTACTATTTTAAAAAAAGAACATTTTTTTTTATGTTTTCATATCTTGTTAACCATAACTTTTGAATTTTTCTGTACTCATCTTTCTATAAATGCTTGCTTTTTGCAGGATGAATTGATGTTTTCATTGCTATCATTTTGAATTATATATGACACTTTGGTCACTTTTTGTCAAGGACATTTAGAGGCAGGATGAACATAATACAGCAATTCTTATAGTGGTTTTATTTTTACGGCACTCACTATGCAGAATATATGACATGTTAACTTTATGTTGCAGGTCAATACAATTACAGCAATATACTATTTTCCTTTTGTTTTACTACTTTTAAACAACAAAAACAGAAAAAGAAAAAAAAATATTTTTGCATCACAACTAGTGTTGAGTGATTATTATCGACAAAATTGAAATCGGCACAGTTTTTATGGTGATCAGATTTTTTAGATCATGCGATAATTTAGGTTAAAATCTGTGCATCATCTATTAAGATCGCGCCATTTTCGGCGCTTCCTGTCATTTTGGCGGCCAGCAAATCAGCTTACAGAATAGAGCAGGGTGAGATGTGTGTGCGACGTCATGACTGGGATGTGTATGGTTGCGATTGGCTGGAAAAATCACATGACCTCGTTTTACATAGAACAGCGTTTCCTGTTCAGCCTCAGTGTCTCTCAGCGTCTCAGAGCAGAAGGACATGCGCTCTGCTTGTGTCCAAACAGCTCAGCGAAATTATTATATTTCTTCACAGAGAAACCTCTACTATTAGCTGTGATCCTTACAATTTAGTTAGATTAGAGATTGAAGATTTTTATATAGATAGGTAGAGAATTTTAAAGGAGCATCTACCGCTGTAAAGTCACGGGGGGAGCGGAGGGGTGGCCCCCGCGGCGAACACAGACAAGCTCTATAAAGAATACGGGATAAAGTTCACCAAGACTTAGTGTAGACATTGCACTGCAATAGCTTTATTATTACCAGTTTCTATGAAATATTTCCTGGATATTGGGCAGCCTAAACTTATAGGATACACAACTTTTCTAGTAACTGTAGGTCTCTTTGTTGGGTTTGCAAAACTCCACTTTTATTATCATAATATTTTCAGATGGGTGTTCATTTTCAATTTTGCCCAAATCCACCTTTGTTGATATACCCAAACCTTGCACTTAAATTTGAATCCAGCAATTTATAGTCACCACAGGTGAATTAAAAGGGGCCAAAAATATCTTGAAATTATACGAATACATAAGGGATACGTGTTTTTTACTTTGGCGCACTACAGCCTTGTTCATTAAGGCGCTTGCACTTAAATTTGAATACAGCAATTTTATAGCCCACCACAGGTGAATTGATAGTGCCAAAAATCCCTTGTATTATCCGAATACATTTCCGATACGTGTTTTTTTCACTTTGGCGCAGGCCAGCTTTGTTGATAGATCACTTTGCAGTTATATATTGAATCCAGCAATTTTGTTTTGATTTGAGGGATTTGAGAATAGCGTGATTTGCCGTCTTTTAATAAAGACTTTCCAAAACTCTTCCATACCTTCTCAAATTTTTATAATTTCTGAACATGGAGCGAAATTCAGGTGGTAAACGAGCAAAGAGGGGGTAGGACATGGAGGTAGAGGTACGAGAGAAGGTGCTCCTTCCAGTGCTGGTGACAACACGCATGCCACGGATCGTCAGTTTGCAGGACCTTTCAGGCCTGTCATCGCTGGGTCAGGGCCCTGTGAATCTAGTAATGAACAGCGTCGCCAATCTGTCCTTCAGTGGTTAATGCAACCTGCATCCAGCAGTCTTACCTCCTCGTCCTCCCAGTCAGGGCCACAAATGTCGTCATCAGCATCACCAGCATCCGTCCAACATGAATTAAAGCCCAAATGTCAACTCGTGTACCCACCACTGTGGATAATCCATTTTCCCTGAAGACCTCTTTATGAAAAAATGCGGTTGGGGTCAAAGGCATGTTAAAAGATCAAGAGGCCAAAGAGGAGATTTTCTTCTGCTCTGACGCCCAGTTAACTGATGCCATCAGAGGAGGAAAGGAACCGGTCATCGGCAAAAATCCCGGGCGATCGGCAACGCCTTGCAGTCCCTCTTGCTTGTAGCCCGCAGCTCCTGGATGCAGAATGTCAGGACGACGAAGTGACCTGTGTTGATGATGATGATGAACGACATTGTGGATCCGACGTGGCTTTTCAGCAGAATTTGCTTGCGAGCGCTTCATCACTGGACAAGGAGGAAGACGATGGGGTAGTGTCATTTAGGGGTTTTCCGCCTCAAAAAGGGAGAGGGCGGTCGCAGAGGTCCGCTGATATGATTCCGCCGGGCACGGTCAGCGCAAAACCCCGCTCCCGCTTATCGCCGTCAAAAAGGTCCAGGATTCTCAAGCCTGGCCTTCTTTTACCAAGGCCCCTGATTCACCCAGCGATTTTATATGCCGCCTATGCCGTAAACGCATAAGTAGAGGCAAGAACCTTAGGTGGTTAACCACCACCAACATGTCTAGTCACATGCAGCGAATGCATGAGTTGAAATGGAGGCAACACTTGGCCAAAAAAGGCCAGAAATACACCGGGCCTCCAACCACTGTCACACCCTCTGTCTCCGCCTCCTCCTCCCCACCAAACCACCCAAACGTTCCTCACTGCCCATGTCTCTCCCGAGTCATGATCAGGGATTTAGCCTCCGCTTTCAGCCCTCCACCGTCGCCCCAGTACCCACCCAGCACCACCAGAGACCCTCCTACCCCTTCTCCTTCCGCCAGTTTGACGACCTGCACGCCGTACAGCGGCCAGTCTTAAGAAGCCAGCCTTCTGTCTTCCAGGTTTGGGAGCAGAAGAAACACCTTTAACCCCAAAACCCTCCCCAAAACCAAAAAGCCTGAATGTCGGGCATTGCCAGGGCCCTTTTTGGGCCCTTTGGGAAATGTTGCCTTTCCGTCTGGTGGACACAGATGGGTTCCGCCACGTCATGGCCCTTGCCTGCCCCCAATACCAGATGTCGAGTGTAACGGGTTGCGCCGCGGTCCGGGCCACGGACCGCGGTCGCACCCGCGTTCCCCATAACGGGTCCCCGGCGTGGACGGGGGGGTCCGCGGGCCGCCGACCGGCCCGCGGCGCCACCCGTTCCATCCACTCACCCCCCCGCGCCTCCCAGTCCGTCCTCGTCCCCTGCTGGCCGAATGCGCATTTTGCGCGCCCCCTGGCGCGCATGCTCGTCCTCGTGAATTTAAAAAGGGACAGTGAGCCGGTAATTTGGTAATTTTCCGGGGGCTGTCCTATAATAAAATGTTGCACCCACGTCACTTCCCTGCTGGATCTACGTTGCCCCGAGCCATAGAGAAAGCTTCCTTAAAGTGTATTCCTGCTTACCGTGTACCAGACCTCTCGCCACGTTTTCCCCCACTCCGAACCTCTGCCGCCTGCCCTGACCTTCCCGCCTGTCCACGACCCCGAACCATTGCCGCCCTGCCCCGACCTTCTGCCTGCCCACGACTACGAATCTCAGACTACGATTCTGTACCACGCTGCACCTCGGCCACCACCGCAAGCAAGACACGTCAGGTGGGACGACCTGGTAGCCTCACGCCGCAGCAAGTCCATCCCGCTTTGTGGTGGGCCTGGTAAAACTGGGGCTACTTAGATTCCGTTCCCTGGCGTGGCTTAACTACTATCGCTTGCGGTGGTCCGGCGGATCCACTACCCAGCCGTCACACCGAGCAGGCATTTCTTTGTCAGAAAAGCCGTCCCTGCCCTGGCCAGCCACGTGTCATCTAAAATTTCAAGCGCGTTGTCTGCATCTGTGGCCGGAAAAGTCCATCTGACCACCGACACATGGACTAGTAAGCACGGCCAAGGCCGCTATATCTCTGTGACAGCTCATGGGTGAGCTGGGTGGATGTCTCTGGGGTGACGGTGGGTCTCAGGCTCGGCGCACGCTCTTCAAAACCGCAGGGATGGTGCAGGGTTCTTTCCCCCAAGGTCCTCTGGTGGCATCACGTGCCCAGAGAAAACCAGGCCGTAAATTTAAATTAATCTGTCTTGGAACCGTCCACACACAGGTCAGGAGCTGTGGACGGCTCTTCGCAACGAGACCGAGCGCTGGCTGGTGCCAAGAACCTTGTGCCAGGCAAGGTGGTGTGCGATAACGGGCGAAATCTGCTGGCCGCCCTTAAGATTGGTAGGCTGGAGCACATCCCTTGCCTGGCACATGTCATGAACCTTGTCGTCCAGAAATTTCTAAAGAGCTACCGGGTCTGGACTGCCTGCTGAGGAAGGCTCGAAGTCTAAGTTCGCACTTCCGCCGTTCGCACCCTGCTTCGTCCCGCCTGGCTGCGTTGCAGCATCAGCTCGGCCTCCCCGTCAACCGTCTCATTGTTGACGTGGCAACACGCTGGAATTCCACCCTCCACATGCTCCAGCGATTGTGGCAGCAGCACAATGCCGTTACGCATTACGAAGTGACACATGGCCTGACAAGCAGCAGTGCGGACCTCAGGGTGTTGAGCCACCGAGAGTGGAGGCAGGTGAAAGAGCTCTGCACCATCCTTGCCAGTTTTGAAGAAGCCACCAAAATGGTCAGTGCGGACGATGCCCTTGTCAGCATGAGCATTGTGGTGATCTTAGTTCGGACTTTCAGCGTCTCTCATTCTCGCACCACCTCCTCCCCCCGGCCTCTCTCTGTCGGTGTCCCTCAGGGGTCAGTCCTGGGTCCTCTACTCTTCTCTCTTTACACTCTTGGCCTGGGTCAGCTCATAGCCTCACCGGCTTTCATTACACCTGTATGCTGACGAAAACCCCAACTCTACATCTCAGGCCCAGATGTCACCTCTCTACTTCTCCAATCCTGACTGTCTGTCTTCCATTTCCTCCTTCTTCTCCTCACTCTCCTAAAACTAAATGTGGAGAAAACAAAACCCTAATAAATCTTTCCCCCATCCAACTCTAACCCTTGCCCCTGATTCTCTCTACCTCAGTCAACGGCTGTACACTCCTCACCTGTTCCCGCAAGTCCGCTCCCTTGGGGTAATCCCGACTCCACTCAAATCTTCAAACCACACATCCAAAACCTCACCTCTGCCTGCCGCCTCCACCTGAAAAACATCTCTTGTATCCGCTCATTCCTCAACTATGACACTAAAAAAAATGCTGGTCCATGCCCTTGTCATCTCCCCCTAGACTACTGCAAAATCCTTCCTCTGTGGCCCTTTCCAACTAGCATCTTGCCCCCCTTCAAACAATTCTCAACTCTGCCGCCCTCTTATCCACCTTTCTCCCCGCTACTCCTCTGCCTCTCCCCTCTGTCAATCTCTTCACTGGCTCCCCGTTGCCCAGCGAATCAATTTCAAGTTGCTAACTAGACCTACAAGGCTCACCATAACCTCTCCCCTCCATACATCTCCCGCCCTAATTTCAAATATCTCCCCTCCACGCAAACTCCGCTCCTCACAGGACCTTCTCCTCTGCTCTCCCCTTATCAGCTCCTCACACAACCGTCTAAAAAGAAATTCTCCCGTGCTTCACCCACACTCTGGAACTCACTGCCCCAACACATCAGACTATCCTCCACTTTCCCCCACTTCAAAAGCAACCTAAAACCCATTTCTTCAGGCTGCCTATAACCTACAATAACCCTGCTGTCCACTACACCGTCCACATACATGTCTGCCCCTCACCTTCTGTCTTTTTCCCCCCCCTTGTAGATTGTAAGCCCTCCGCGGGTAGTCCTCTCTCCCTCTGTCGTGCCAATGTCATTCATTTTAAATTTTCCCCTGTACTTGTTTGACTTATGTTGTGTATGTAACCCCCTCGAATGTACAGCGCCCTGGAATCAATGGCGCTTTAAAATAAATAATAATAATAATAATAATAATAACGATCGTTGGACACTCTGAAACAACAGGTCCCGCCAGCGACAGAGGAGGAGACGGACACAGATGCGGACACGGAGCCTTTCTCTCCGTCAAATCAAAAAGGCCCGACAGTTTTCACAATTTCAAACGTCTTCATTAGGCAGTGGTTCGGGGTTCCCGAGCTAGTGCAAGGTGGCGCATCAGCTCTCAGGGTGCATCATTGAGGCAAGTCAGGGCTGTTTGAAGCTGTGCCGAGGGCAGCGGAGGAGGGGAGGAGGGATTCCTAGACACCGACGTTACCGACGTCCCTGCCTTCGAAAGAGGTTGGCGCAAATTTGAGGCAGAGGAGGAAGATGAGGAAGATCAGTTTGCTAGTGCCCCTCGACCCGGAGGCTTGGGAAATCAAGGCTCCATCTCTCACATGAGTGCTTGGATGCTCCATTTCCTCCAACATGATCCTCGCATTAAGGCCATCAAAATGAACAACAGTTACTGGGTGGCCACCCTCCTGGATCCCCGGTACAAAACAAAACTCAGCACTTTCCTTCCACCCACCCAAATAGAGAGTAAAATGCAGGAAATGGAGACCTTGCTGATTGATCAACTGGAGACATCTGTTGCGTCTGCTTCACGTTCCCCAAATGTCACGGTGGAACAACATCAGCGACGTGACAGCAGTAGAGTGCCAAGTAGCCGTAGCGGCAGCAGCAGCAGGCAAGGTGGCAGAAGCCTAATGGGTGACCTCTGGCAATCTTTGTTTACCACCTCACCAACACATGCAGGGCACACATCCAACACACAGAAACCAGCTTAAGATCATGGTGCACGACTATCTGCGTCTCAACACCGATGTTTTTGTATGTGTTCCGGACACAATAGACTTCTGGTATCCAAAATGGACGAATGGCCCGAGCTGGCTCGTCACGCCATAGAGATGTTGTCCTGCCCAGCAGCCAGCGTCATGTCTGAGCGGACCTTCAGCACAGCTGGAGGAGTCATTACAGACAAACGCATCCGGCTTACACAGAATATGTGGATCGATTGACTTTCATCAAGATGAATCAGGCATGGATCTCTGATAATGTTGTGGCCCCAATTGCGAGGTCACCGATAATTGCCGGTCCTACTTCACATTCCTCTTCAAACAGAAATGGCCATCTGAAAACTTTTTTTTTAAATGATCATTTCTTACTGCAATTTTTATTCTTCTTTTTTCCCAACAGTTTCATTTTTGCTGGTTTTGTCTGTGAGGAGACCTGTAAAAAGACACCAAGGTTTCATGACAACACCGTATTCCATTTACTCACTTATCTATTAGAAGTTTTCTCGCATTGTCAATGGTTTTGAGGTCATGTTGTGTGAGATACATCTATAAATTATGGTGCCTTTGGAAAAGAAATTGGGCTTTTAAGTGGCCATTTCTCCTCACAATTCTTAATAGTGGGCTGAGAAGTCATATTTAATATTTTTTGGGGTCAATGTAGCTGTGAGATTACAGCAATAATCATGGTCCTTTGGAACAGAAATGTGGCTTCTAAGTGGCATATCTCCCTCACAATTTTTTAACAGAGGCTGAGAAAGTCATTTTTTATTAATTTTTTGGGTCATGCTGCTTTTGAAATGCAACAATACTACAGTCCTATTATAAAAAAAATGCTGTTTTTCAACATCCATTTGTTCTCACAATTGAACCAAAGTGGGCTCAAGGTCATGGCTTTTGAAGTTTTGGGGGCAATGTTGCTTTGGAAAAGCAGCTAAACTACAGGTCCTAATATAAAAAAAAATTGTTTATAACTACATTTGTTTCATCAAAATTGTCAAGAGTTGGCTCAAGGATGATGGTACTGTCAGAAAACAGTGATAGTAAGGACACTGTTAATGTGACACATATTGCAAAAGACTTGTTTTTTGCCAAGATCTTTATTATAGCTATCAATCCCTGTATGGAAGACAATCCCCAATTAATACAATTAAAAAAAGATAAACAAAGACATGGTGGGATTCCATCCATTTTAAAATGTGTTTTCTAGATTAACACTACTAAAAAACTTTCATTGTACAAAATAGCTGGTAAAAAAAAAAAAATTCTTCTGAATTGTACAAGGGAGGTACATGAAAACTTTACCAATGTAGGTTATTCAGAGACATGAAGTATGGAGCACGACAGAGAACAAAGTACAGAGAACAATTTCCTCCAGTACGTTGAGTAAAATAAGAAAAAGAATGCCAAGAAAAAGGCACCTGGGTGGAACAGGAGCGTTAACGCACAGTATTTCCAAGTGAAGCTCAATTGGTCCGCACTCATACGGATGGGCAAGCGCTACCAAGGACCAGGGTACTGAATATGTCCATGAAACTAAAATGAGTTTAAAGACACTTGTCCTTTTTCCCGGCACTATTTAATCTTGGGTCATGCAGTTTGGGGCTCATGCAGTGGCCCAGGTTAGGTAATAGTCAATGTCCAGTGAAACTAAAATGGTGGTGAAAGACTCCTTTTCCGGCACTTTTGAATCTGGGGGTTCAACATGTTTAATGGTCATATTTTGCGGTACAGGACAATATATTTCCAATTTCCAGTTCAACTAAAATGGTGGTTGAAAGACCCTTTTCCCGGCACCTTTTGAATCTGTGTGGTCAGACAGGTTAATGGTCATTCTGCGGGACAGGACAGATATAGGTCAATGTCCAGTGAATATAAATTGGTGGTTGAGAGACTCCTTTTTCTTTCCCGACACTTTTTTTTGAATCTGGGGTCAGACAGGTTTAATGGTCATGTCTGCGGTACAGACAGATATAGTCAATGTCCAGTTCAACTAAAATGGAGGTTGAAACACTCACTTTTTTCCGGCACTTTTTAATCTGGGGGTTCATCTGCAGTTTGGGGCTCATGCTGTGGCCCAGGACTTGTATAGTCAAATTCCCAGTTATCACTAAAATTGTGGTTTGAAAAAAGACTCCTTTTTTCCATGGCACTTTTAAATCGGGTCCCCATGCAGGTTTGGGCTTCTATGCCTGCGTTCCAGGACAGTGATATTCAATGTCCAGTTCAAGTAAATGATTGTTCAAATTCATACTTGCCTTCTTGCATTTTTAATTTGTGGTCTCATGCAGGTTTAAGTGTCATGCTGTGTACAAGACAGGGATAGTGAAGTTAGGTTCTAAAAGCCCACAGAAAAAAAAAAAACACACAAGTGGTTGCCTAATATATAGCACGTATCCATTTTGACTGTTGTGATGTTAATTCCAGCATCGTCCAGCCCTGTTGGGTTAAGAAAGAGGTGTTGTTGCTCTCCCATAGACTTTAATGGTCATCGTCATAATCGACTGCTCACTATCGACTATCTGGTCTCGATGAGTCACCCGACTATCGATCATCGCCCGAGTGTCGATGGCCAACGCAAAAATCGCTCAACACTAATCACACGTAAACATGAGAAATCTGTAGCACTTAAAAAAAAGTTTCCATTTTATAAAACCATGTTTATGCATTACTTTTATTTTTCTGTTGACTGAGCTGTGTAAAGGCATTTTCTTTTTTTTTTGCAGGATGAATTTATATTTTTCTTATTTCCCATTTGGGTTTTATATGACTTTCTGACCACTTTTGATCCCATTTTATCTGCAGCAAAATTAACAAAAATTACAATGTCGTGTTAAACAACTTGACAGCTTTATAGTCTAGATTGTGTAATTGATTTAAAAAAGCCATGTTGCCCCCCCCCACCAATTTTTCATTACCAACCAAGGTAAAACCAATAATTGCAGCCTAATACTATCCATGGATATTGGCCTCTCCCATTCAAAAAACTTCAGACTACACCCAAATCCCAGAAGCTGTCCATCACATGGATGAGGGTCCACTTCTGATGGAAGGTTTTCCCAGTTCCTTTAGTGCTTTGGGTATTGGGGTAATAGTGATGGGGTGGCGGTTAGTTTCAGCCTTAGGGTAATAACAAGCATCGCTGGCTGATACCAAGCCCTACTAATAGCAATGGCGAGGTGTATGTTACTAACACTGGAATTGAATAGTAAAAAAAAAAACACTCACCTTAAAAACACTTGGAGTAAAAACTCCCCAGCTATAACATTATTGAATCATTTTATTAAAGAAATATATAGTGACTAGTAAAGCTGGATTACACACCATTGCCTACAGCAACCCCCTTTCCTATAATTGAAAAGCTAGGTTTCTGTTGTGGAGGACTGGCCATTACCCAGCTGTCCTAGAGGTTAGATAGCCTATCCAGCATTCAGTAAAGCTGGAGAAGCCATGATGGGGCATGGTTGCAATACTTACCTTCATCGGTGCAAGAAACGCTGTGCGTGCCACCGCATCTAGATGGGATATTCTCATTGTGCGGTGGGCGGTGACATCAGGGCAGAATCTCTGAGCTTCCCTGGCAAAACCTATAAAAAAACCCACTATGACAAGTAGGGTTTTTTAAATTTTTTCAAGGGCTAAACGTTCCGAGATTCCATGAACCCAGAACATCCCTCTGACCCCCAAAAAAAAAAAACACAGGACAGCCCATGGAATCTGGAAATGTTAGAAAGTATGAGTCGAGCTCACAGACAGGGCCAAAAACTTGTCCAGCTCCCTACCTCATCATGGCCATCTCACACTTGTTCCGGAGGAAGCCGAATGATGTTGGGTCACCCAACTTTACTGTATGTTGAATAGACTATCCAGTGTTTAGCAAAGCTGGGTGACCAACTCCCCAACGACTGTCTTCTAGAGCTTCCCAAAAAGTTTTTGAAAGGGGAAAATATAAAATGGATTGGTTTTTGCTAAACTTTTGGGTGGGGCAACTTTTAAAACACAGTAAAAAAACCCCTTTTAAAAAATTGGGAAGTAAACACATTTCATGTATTATCTTAAAGGGGGATAAAGGATGTCTATTACTAAATTTGAGGCTGTTTATGGTGCACTGTACTATGTGACATCCTGATGCAGACATCCAGGGAATTTTTTGGGTTTTTAATGAATCTGCTTCAGAGTATATAGAGAAAAGGACAAGAAAGGGAAAATTTAAATAAAACAAGGTGTAAGGGCTTGAAAGATGTGGTTTAAGGGGTATTTGGCGAGCTAAAAAAAAAAGCTGGATTGGGGCTGCTTAGGGTTAAAAACCTGCGCTTGAATTTTGGGGGGTTTAAGCAAGCTGATTGATTTGGGAGTTGTAAACTACAAAATCCCCCAACCAGTGTCCCTGCACTAGGAGCAGCTTGTGCTGGATGAATAATGATTCAAAAGAAAAGATTAGTAACACATGAAAGTATTGGAATATATTTATCAATTTAAACATCATTTGTTGTACTTTCTGATATGCTTTAACTCCTGAACAATCCCTTAAATTTATTGTAGGTATAAAATAATTATTAGGTTTACGACTCACCAGTTGACAAAGTGATTCATGAATAATGTAACTTTAAGTCAAAAGTTTTTTTTTCCTTAGCCTTTTCATGCTAAATACCATAATAATTTAAATTGTATATATGTATACTATTGGCTGAGCAGCTAACCCTTGGTGTTTTTTTATTCCTTTCTTTCCTCTTTTAAACACATGTACATTAATTATTATTTTATTGAAAAATTTCTTGTATTTAAGGTAAAATACAGAATTAATCAGTTAATATTAGAATCAGCAAATCAAAAAAATTTACTTTTTAGACTATGTGTAATAAACCCGGATATTGGGGCCCCAAAGGGGTACTATTCTGGGTCTGCACGTGACCCTGCACTAACCATGGAAAAGCCTTGCCAGCATCAGGATTACCCGGGATCAGGGGGTATTGATCATTGCCACTTGTTAGGAAAATGGGCAGAGCAACTATAATATGATAATAAGGTCTGCTTGAAGCCGTCATTGAAATGAATGTTATTGGAGGTGTAAGTAAAAAAGAGTTTATATGTTTGTTTTACTATGCTTGTATTGTATATGCTATATTTCAGTGACGTATAGGATCCCCCTTAACTGCAAATGGAATTTGTATCCATGGTCTGGGAAGTGTCAAACAGTCACAAAACCGGCTTAAACAGCGTTTTATTGCCCCTCTGTACACAAACTTCACCAGTGTATTATTAAATTTATGCTGGGCCCAAAAGCAGCTTTGCTTCTTGACCTGGCCATAAATACAAATATAACTAGGTGATAAGCTAGCCGAAGAAAGTTCACTGGCAGGGAAAAGGTCAGAGTTCAAATGACCTGGTCAAACTGAGGAATAGCCGGTGGATGCCATCTAGTGGGCGCAGTGAGTAGCATTCCTCATTAAGGATGAGTTGTCCGGCCCACCTTTATATAATCCTAGCCAGTTAGGTACAAACTAATTATCATAATTAACTGATGGGAGGTTTGGAAACCTTTTCCTTCCATGCTCCCCGGGACTTTAGAAATAACTACTGATAAGTATTTACTGAAAAATTTGGTATTTTCAAAGATTTTCTTCTTTTTATTTTAGAACTGTTGTATGTATGTCATTTTATAGTATTTTTGTACTCTATGTAAGCACTGTAAGTTTTTTCTATTAAAAATAGTTAGCACATGTTTTCTCTAAGAACCTACAGTATAACCTTGCAAAAGTACTTTAACCTTTAAACAGCTGGAGAAGAGCAAGATATCCCTGCAATCGTTTGTAAGTGATATTTGCATAATGGAGCCCTTCACTCTGTTTTGCTTTTTTTTCATTATTGAAGGAATGTGGTGGCAGCTGTATATTTTAAGGGATCTTTAGAACTGTCTAGGGGTATGATTTATGCTTGATGCTTGATTTGCCACCTGAGTGAGAAGTGAGTGCAAATAGAACTGAATGGAAGTAAATTAACTCCATGACAGTGGCCCCCATGTCATGTGCTAGTAAATGTGTACGTGACACCAATTATTTCATTAGACATTATCAGTGCCAAGTAACGTTGCAATGCATACCAGAATAAATAATTACTGGAAGGGGCAATATATTAATTATTTTGGTTATTTTGGCTATGAGTTAGCACACCTAAGACACTATTGATAAACAGATAAGGTGATAAGTTATGTTGACCTAGATGTGTCATAGCAGCATCTATGCAATATGTCGTCGGCCATTTAAATACATAAATGGTGTTTTTATTTTATTAAATTATATTTACAGCGGGCTATTAGTCCTTTCATTACACATTTTTTTTGTGCAGTATTTGGAAGAGGGGCTTTTATTTTTATTAAACTACTTCTGAATAGATACTCACCCAGAATATGATCCTGTGTCAGTCTGGGTGGTCTGTGGCCCTCAGGAGAATTGATCTTGGGGGCCCATCTTATAGCTACTGCACATGAAAATATTACTTGTTAATTTTTAGGCCTTTCAGAAAAAAAAGTGTGCAGCGTATCACATAATACAGTGTGAAAAACAGAACTGTATTGAGTATGAGGCAATACCAATGGAGTCTCTCTCACGTCTTTTTGTCTCACATGACTATCTATCTGTCTCACACATCTGTCTGTTTCACACCTTTGTCCCAGTCAAACATATTTTAGACACGTGGCTGCATCCATATTCACTCCACCCCCCACCAGCCCACATACATTATCTGCCTCCAAGTTTTCCTTGGTCACACACCTTGCCACATCCTAATATAAACACCACTATAAACACAATCAAGAAAGTAAAAGTGAAACCACTAATCACAGGGTCAGAGACCGATGTCTACTCACTTTAAAATCAGGCACAAGTATATTCTGCCACTATACAAGCACCGATATAATCTAAAACACCACCATATAAAGACCCCATAGTGGTCCGACACCAGCTCAGTTCACCATCACATGACAGTGACTACAGCACTGATTCAATATGAGAGACAATAACCCCTGACACGCAGAACTTACAGGAGATGTCTTATCTGATGAGTCGTTCTTTTTCCCCTTTCTCTTTCATTCAATCAAGGCCGCCATGATGACTTCTCCTGACCACCATTTGTCCCTGCAGAATTTACACACAAATATCTTAGACTCCTCACTTGTCCAGAACCTCTTTACCTATTCCCACCTCTGTACAAACATCTTAGGCGTGGAAGAGTGGGTACAGGACATAGCTTAGTGACACAGTCTCCTAGAGGGTTGGGGGGGAAAGAGGACTGGAGATTGTGCTATGGCTATGGCAGGTTCCCTTCAGAATCATATTACCTGGTAGGTATCATATAACCTGGCAAGGCCCTAAGTAGGTAGGTCAAAGTAGGTAGTAGGCAAGGCCCATGGTAGCTACGTAGGCCCTATTTAGGTAGGTAGACATCTGTTGGCCCTTGGTAGGTAGGCTGACCCCAGGAATGTTGGGTGGTAAGCCCAAGTTAGGTAGATAAGTAGACCCCAAGTAGGTTGGTGGGCCACAGGTGGGTAAGTAGATAGCCCCCAGGTAAATAAGAAGTCCCCAGTTGGGTAGTTTGATAGGCCCCCGCTAGGTTGGTGAACGCCAGTTAGGTAAGTGGACCCCAAGTAGGTAGGTGATAGGTGGGCCTCATATAAGTAGGTGGTCCTCAGATAGGTAGGTGATAAAGGTCCCCCAGTTAGGTAGGCTTTATTTAGGCGGTGTGCCTGTTAGGTACGCTGGAGGTAGCTGGTGGGTGGGCCTCAGTTAGATAGGTGCTAGGTAGGCTGTAGATAATTAGGGCCCCAGTTGGGTAGGCTGTAGGTAGGTAGGGCCCTAGTTACATAGGCTGTAAGTAGGTGTTGGTGTGCACCAGTTAGGTAGGCTGTAGGTAGGTGGTGGGCCCCAGTTAGGTAGGCTGTAAGTAGTTAGGGCCTCAGGTAGGCTGTAAGTAGGTATGGCCCCAGTGAGGTAGGCTGTAGATAGTTAGGGCCATAGTTAGGTAGGAGGTAGATATGGCCCCAGTTAGGTAGGCTATAGGTAGTTAGGGCCCAAGTTAAGTAGACTGCAGGTAGTTAGGGATCCAGTTAGGTAGGCTGTACCTAGTTAGGGCCAAATTACTAAGAAATAAGAATAAAAAATAAACTCACCTCTCTCCTGGTCCGCTGATGTGACGAACCATCGGCCTCTAGGGAAGCCCGGCATTGGTAGCGCTGTGATGTGATCTAAGGCCTTAGGCCTACCTCGGTGAATACTAGAGCAGAGCGCTAGCGACACACAGACCTGGAGATTGAGGACATTAGCCCTTCCTCTGAATCTCAGGACACATGGCTTGGGCATTCTGAGACAGGATGAGGCGGACAGGCCCAAAGGGACATCAGCTGTACCTCCAAGGCCCACCAGAGCTTGGGGCCCACTGGGTTGTTTCACCAACTCTTCGGTGGGCCAGTCCGAGCGTGATGTGATACGTTACTAGCATTACTTAACCCTTTCTTACTGCAGGTTTGTTATTTACATTGCATTCATTTTTCACCCCTGCCTTCCTAAAGTCATTACTCTTTTATTTTTTTTTCTGTCTACATAGATGTTGGGGAACTTTTTTTTTGTTGAAAAAGTTGTAGTTTGTTATTATATAGTTAATTATACCACAACAAAAGCTTTGTGGGATGGAGCATAATAAAACATGCAATTATACTTTTTTTTTTTTGGGGGGGGGGGGCACTTTTCTGGAACTCTGTTATTTTTATTCTGCAGGTTGGTACAATTCTGGCAATAACAGAATTGGCAGATATTATCTCAGTAATAAAATGGAAGAATAAAAATTGATAATGTTAGAAGAAAAACATAACATAGTGGGGATAAATGAAACTTTGTTTATTAACCGCCCAGTCATAGGCATCATGCAGCCAGGTTATAGTCAGTTCAGATTGCATATATAAGTAAGGATTTGTTTGTATGTAAAATCAAGGAGGAGGGGAGATTAACCCTTCAGCTGCTGTGATCTACTGATATATTTGTGGCTGCCGGTGGTTACCTGACAGCACGGGAGCCTGAGAAAGACTCCCAGGCTGTCTGTGATGTCACTATGCCAGCTGTACCCTGTTGGCATGGCCGGACTTAGTGAATGACAGTTGCCATGGAGATCAGTACATAGCAGTAATGTATACTGTGCACTGTTCTCCAATGTAACAGTGATCTTTAGATCACTGTTACAATTCCCCTATGGGGAAAAGTGCAAAAAAGTAAAACAAAAGCACAGAAAATAAAATAAAAACACGTACACTGGACTCTTCCCCTTTACAAACGGCTGTCGCCCCCCCCCAAAAAAAATCAAAATTAAATAAAGGATGCCTATTTGATATCGCCGCATACGTAATGAACAACCCTATAAATTTGTCATGCTATTTAACCCGCATGATGAACACCATAAAAAAAAACAGAATTGTGATTTTCCATAAAAATAATAAATTCACATTCTGCCAACCCACACATGCTATATTTTTGCAAAAATCTTCTCAAACACTTCACGCCTAAAGGCTTGTAATGTCACAGTAGCCAATAAGAATTAGCATTCCAAGATATGTGTTCCAATATTTTAATTGTATGTTTAGTAACTTGTAAATAACCAGGTATGGCAGAAATTAATGGTTGGAGAAAGTGGTCTACCAAAGCTCCTAGTCGCTATCCCAAGGAACCTATGCCCACCACTATAGGTCTTAAAGTTGGTGGATAAATCTCTTTATGTATCTTGGGGACCAAATGGAAAATAATTGTAATTGGATTCTGCACATACAAATACTCTGCCATTTTTTCATTAATTGCTCCCACATCTCCAATCTGTCCTGAATGCAGCAGCCAGGCTTGTCTTTCTTTCCAGCTGCTATACTGATGCCTCTACCCTGTGTCAGTCACTGCACTGGTTGCCCATTCAGTATAGAATACAACATAAATGCATCACTCTCACCCATAAAGCTCTCCACAGTGTTGCTCCTCCCTACATCTCCTTCCTTATCTGTCTACCACCCTAACGGCTCTCTCCGCTCTGCTTCTGATATCAGGTTACACTCATCCGAACCTCCCATGCCCGTCTCCAAGACTTCACACGTGCGGCACCAGTTCTCTGGAACATGCTACTGTGGGCTATCAGGCACACCCAGAACTCTCATAGCTTTAAGAGGGCCCTGAGAATACATCTTCTCACTCTGACTTACCAGAATCCCTAATGGCTACCCCCCCCCCCCGCCCCCACTCACTCACTAGCGCACTCATCTCATTTTTGGCACTGAACTGTATATAGATGTACTGTCTGGGTGGCAGGTCCATCTGAATTCTACATAAAACAATCCCATATTTATGTCACATGGCTGGACCATTGTAAATCTGTACCTACACTCTCCAAATTCTAAAATGCTGCGGAATATGTTGGCGCTATATAAATAAAGATTATTATTACTATCCCACATCTAGCACCACTAACGCTCCACCCTTGTCAGCGTTATTGATTATGATGTTATTATTTCCCTTCAGTTGTTTTAGTGTTATTCTCTCATCCCAATTTAAGTTGTTATGCTGACATTTTTTGTTCGTTTTGCGGTTTTTGACACGTTTTAGGCACGTTGTTTTTGCAGAAATGCACAGCATTATAACTGTGGATTTCTGCAAAAAACGCACAAAAATGCACGGCACTTTACATAGACTCTAATTGTAAATTTTCTGCTCTGCTCTGTCGTTTCTTGCAGCATGTTTTAAAAAACGACCAGCAGCAAAAACGAACAGAAAAAAAAATTCTGGGGATTCCGTTTTTACTATTAAGGCTGTGTCTCCACTGCACAGCATTGCAATCATATTTTTGGCGCTTTTAGTTTTTTAAAAGCATTGAAGATACGATCATTCGTGCGGTCCCATAGACGGCAATAGAAAAGACGAGCTGCAGTACATGTATGGGCGACGTTAAAAAAATGAGAAACAGCCACGGTTGTTGCACAAAACGTGACAAAAAATGCGGTCCTGCATCGGAAAACAAACGGCCGCTTTCTGGCCGTTTTTCTCCAATGCAGTGTAGACCTAGCCTAAAGTCTATGGGATCTGTTTTCAGTCGTTTTTTCAGCAGTTTTAGAAAACAAAAAATGCTGAAAAAACTACTGAAAATATGTGCAGTGGAGACATAGCCTTACTTTTACTTTAAAAAAAAATACAATTGATTTCTTGGGTATGTCACTAAGTGGAAATTTGGATACAGGTGTTATTATTTCACCTATCGAAAAAGCATGTATAGAAATTCTATAATTTTAGCAACATCCTGCCACCACACACATGTAATACAAAATATCCCTGTTGGCAAATTAATAAGAACTAAAAGGAATATAACAACAGCAGGAGAATACCAGGAACGACAGTCCATGGTCCTGCCTAGATTATGGGAATGGGGGTACAGTAATGATACCTTAAAAAGAGCCACGAATACAGTACAAAAAATAGAACGTGAAAAATTATTAAAATTTAATAAGAATAATAACAAAAAACAAATTTAAACTTTTTCAATGGTTTACACTCCACAAGATGAACAAATTGTTTGCATTATAAAAAACATTTACTGATATTGTATACCCATGCGAATATGATGTACATGCTGCAAGGAGGCATTAAATATGTTTCTAGAGGAGCACCCACTATTGGTTCGTTAAAATCTCCTAGCCTCTTTAAGACCATGTTCACACGGCTTATTTTGGGACATATCTCGGCCCAAATACATCCCAGTCATTACGGTAATCCACAGTTCTCATAGCGAACTATGGATTACGGCTCCTCTCCCCGCTCGTCGTATTGTGCCATGTCAATTATTCACGGTGTATTTCGCGCAGGGATAATGAATGTCTACACAGCGTAGTTGCGGGCGAAATACGTGCCCGCAATTAAGCCATGTGAACTCAGCCTAAAAGTGATAGTAGCCGTCAATCGCAAAACAATTGGTTAAATGTTAATAGTTTTTATTGATGTGGTTGCAAAAGTTTATTACTTGTAACAATTTTTGACTCAAGATAATTTCTCCCCTAGCAATGAGTAAAACTTACATCATAGAGATTTAAATTGTAATACCAAAAATTTTATTTATTAGATAAATTGTACTATTTGCCAGCTACAGTGTAACACCGCGCGCTGCGGTCAGACGACCCCAGGTGCAGCCCCCCCCCCAGCAAGCGCTTCACTACGCGTCTACTTACCTGGCCCCATCCTGCTTCCTCCTCGAGCGGCACGCTGCTGTCACTGCTCCTGCCTCTGCCTGCACAGTCCCAACCAGCCACTAGGAGCAGCTCTCCTGGATTTAAAGGGCCAGTACTTGACAGGTGTTCCCTTAGCACCTATGGCGTTTAGACACGGGCTTTATAGGGATTCCTCTTCCTGCCACCGGCGCCCAGTTGTTGGTGTCAGTTCACTAGTGATGGCCTTGTGCGCGCTCTAGCGAATTCTCTACTGTTCCATTTGTGTTCCTGGTCCTGCCTGCATCCATCGTATACGTCTTCTGTGCCAATCTTCATCTGCCACGTTCTGTCCCTGTCTGGCCTGCTCTGCCTAGCTCCGGTTTCATTCTCTGGTTGGCTCCGTGTCTACTCTACCTGTTTCGGCTGTCACCGCTGGGTCCTACGTCTGGGATAGCGACCTGGGGGATTCCCTGCAGCAAAGTCTGTCCTGCCTTGCGGCGGGCTCCGGTGAATACAATGGGCCCCTTAGACTCCGCTCCTCGGCGTAGGGTACGCCAACTCCTCACGGTAATTAAAGGATCCATCTCCCACTTTCTGAACGACCGTTTCAGTACCCCTGCTTGCGGAACGACCGTTACATGCAATACATGTGTTGTACAATGACAACCTTTGAAACTCTTATGCACATACATCTATCAGATGAACAGAGAAGGGATGATTTGGGCAACTGTTCCTCAGTTTCTAAACATTTTAGGGATGTGCATGGAGGTGATACAGCATCATTTTGCTGTTTTGGCAATAGAAAAACTTAAGGAATCAGAATGTGGATTTGCATAGAAAAGTTTTAAGTTTAGAGGCCAAATGGATTTATGTTTTGGGTACCAGACAACCACAAGGTTTGATTATACATCAGGATTTAATGTACCAATATTAGTAAGGGAACAAGATAGTGTTCACATTCAATTGTTTTTTGTTGTACAAACTCTTCCTGTGATATGTGACCAATATAATCATTATAAAGAACTATACGTATTTATCTTTAAGGAGGTTTTATCAGGGCTTTCAATTCTATATTTAGATTTGATGCCTATTTCATGGTTGCTACAATGGGTTTTTATTGTAAAGGGTTAAATTTAGAAAGGTTAGTAGGGAGAGATTAGAAAGCTAGCATACTTTTTCTTGAAAAACTATTTAAAGCTGTGTTTAGTTAGTAACAGCAGACTTGGAATAAGGCTTTTTAGCTGAAACGCGTCAGTTGCTGTTCAGCTGCGTGTATCTATTTTTACTGATTCTATTCTCCCATTACAGTCCATGAGTGCTGGATATTGAAAAATTTGTTGAAATCTTATGGATTGAAAGAGCCATGCACCATAACAGGATTGGGAACACACCTGACTCCTGAAGATTAGTGGTGAGCTGATTTTACATGGTTGTACTTCCTGATATTGACTTTTACTTCTAACCACTGCTAAGCAATTTGATCTAAATGTGGATGGGTGGGAGATGAATAGTTTACTGTTTTATTACAGCTAGTGTGGGGCTCCTAGACCATTCTGGTTATACTGAATGTGAATTAATAGGACCGCAGAAATCCTGGTGTCCCGTTAAAGCACCCTATATTTTCCACCATCTGCTGTAGTTCTAAATTGTTTAATTATTTTTAAAGATTAGCCACCATTCTAGTTTGACTGTGACTTTTATTGTAAAAAAAAAAGAAACTTCTAAAGCAATAAAATGAAAAGTGAACACAATCATTGCCAGACGAAAATGACAGGGAACACAATTTAGATTAAAGCTGGAGGACTGTTCAGCTACTCAGTACTCTCAGATTTTAGTAACTGCAAGACTTGAGTCAAGACATGATTTATGACAAAGCAGATAACATTGTTGTCTTTCTATTTAAAAAAAAAGAAAGTAGATGTTTCTAACATCATTGATAAATCTTATCCTAGAAAAGTATACAAATGGCCATGTTCTTAAAAAAGGGATTAGACTTTACTTCCAAGTCAGTCACTCTATGTTTTTATAATATCTGATCAAGAATGGGAAAGACAACTGCACTGACCCATACAATGTCAAATTGCAGGAAACTAATTTCAAAAGTCTTGTCAGGTAGTACAAAATAATAATTTTATAACACAAACTTTGGCCCATTGTTCCCTGTTACTGATGGAGATGTAGCTGTGTCCATGATTTGATCAGTCATGTGCAGTGAAATTTAAATTCTCCTTTGGTTTTTAGTAGGCACAAGGGATTGTGTATCCACCCTCTAAATCCCATTGTTTTCAGATTGTTGTGCAGTTGAGCTTTGCATAGCATAACAATTGCAGATTCTATCAATAGGAACCCAAGCCTGAAATTTATAATTCATTATTGCTGGATAGATTATTGGCAAATGCCAACAAAAGAGATTAAGCAGAGCCACAGTTCTAGCAGCTGGCCATCTGAGAATAGAAGATTGAAGCAGACTATCACAAGCAAGGAAAGCGTTTTAGAGTCGCATGATCCTAAGGACAGAGAAGAACATTGGTAAAGCATCACTCCAGGGATGCCTAAACAAGGTGCCTCCAGATCTGCAGCTCAAAACAAGAACCTGCCAATAACAGGTAGGTTTTTAGTGCTAGTGGCTGAAGAGGAAGGATCATCAGGTATTAGAGCAGAAAAAAGGCCTTACATAGATATATCTGTAGAGCTTTCATTCATTGTGTGTACTTTGTCTCCTAGTTGAGCAAGGAGAAGGTCTGAGAGGAAGACAGCTAAGAGGAGAACGATCTGAGAGATCTGTAACATAAACAAACATAGCTTGGAGACAGCAGCTATGCATGGACGTAAACCACTTATTAATTAATTGTAGGCTTTCTTCATGCTTGTTTCTGTTTTAGTCAAGAGAGCATAAGTGTCACAAGCCCTAATTGATGGTGAATCCCTTGGTTGCATAAGCTATGCTGAGGAGCAGAATACATTGCTTGCACAATTATTAAGAAGTTGTATTTTTGAGGATTAATTATTAAACAACTACAGTGTTATCAGTGAATCTAAAATGTTAAAGGGGTTTTGCCACCATGTATTTTCTAAATATATGTGATTAAAAAAAGTGAAAACTCTGAGAGCTACAGCATTTCTCAATCCCCCTTGGTTACCTCAAAGCTTCCCCTAGTCACGACTCAGGAGCTGAAAGGCTGCCCTTGCATGAATCACTTCTTATCTGATGACAGGCAAAATGAATGGTCTTTTAAGGCACCGGGTAGCAATATGTTTTCTTTTGTATACAGAATAACTAGCTGTAGTGTTATTAGATCCCTGCTTTATCTGATGACAGAGAACATGAAGAAGCTTTCAAGCTGCTGTGTAGAATAGGTGTTCTCTTTTGTATACAGAATTCACAAGTTATAGTTTGGTTATTTGAGTGAACATGTCACAGGATCCCCTTATGCAGGGCTCTGTGCTCTGGCTGTGTGCGTCTGTCTCTTTCAGCTCCGTGATTTGTTTACATTACATTAGCATCTTAGCAGATAAGGCTCTTCCTGACAGTGCCGTCTGAGGCTGTCTTGCTGCATTGAATCCACTGTTGTACTGTTTATTAGTTCACTTAAGTTTTGAGACGCTCCCTTGGATTCCTCACTCTCCCCTCCCCTCTCCCTCTCTCCACTGCAGCTTCATGACTCAGCGTGATTTGTTGACATTCTGCCCGGGCTAATGAGAGAGGTAAGAAACTTGGTAAGAAACTTTCTCTCGGCAAATCCCCTTTAATAAACCTCAATTTTTAAGAAAGGAAAAGTGAGGTTCTGGCTTTTTTAGACAAATATCTTGTAGCGGGCGACGCCGCGCTCCGGCCCGAGGGCCACAGGCGCACCCGTGCCCTCTCTCCGGGATCCCTGCCCGGGACGGGTGGCGCTGCTGGCCGCGGGACGGGCCGCGGGCGCGCTCACTCCGGCCACTCACCTGACCTCGTTCCTGCTCTGACTCTCTAGCGCGCGCTCGTCCTCGTACATTTAAAGGGCCAGCGCGCCAATAATTGGCTGCTTGCCAGGTGCTGCCCCTATATATTGGTGACGTCAGCGGGACTTCCTTTTCTGGATCTATGTTGCCCCGTGACCTAGAGAAAGCGTTCCAAAGCATATGTCGCCTTACCGTGTACCAGACCCCTTGCTACGTTTCTCGACTCCGAACCTCTGCCGCCTGCCCTGACCTTCTGCCTGTCCACGACCACGAACCATTGCCGCCTGCCCTGACCTTCTGCCTGCCCACGACTACGATTCTCGGACTACGATTCTGTACCACGCTGCACCTCGGCCGCCACCGCAAGCAAGTCACGTCAGGGGGGACGACCTGGTAGCCTCACGCCGCAGCAAGTCCATCCCGCTTTGCGGCGGGCTCTGGTGAAAACCGGGGGCTACTTAGATTCCATTCCCTGCCGTGGCTTAGCTATCATCGCTTGCGGTGGTCCAGAGGGTCCATCACCCAGCTGTTACAGTTAGATCCAGCCATGGACCCCGCCAAGGTGCCCTTGCCAAGTCTTGCGGATCTCACGAACATTGTCGCCCAACAGTCGCAGCAGATCGCGCAACAAGCGCAGCAATTGGGTCAGCTGTCCGCCATGATGCGCCAATTGCTGGCGTCTCAGCAGCCGCAACCTGCCTCTTCGCCAGCGGTTCCTATAGCCCCTGCCGTCCCGCTGGCAACCGTGGGCCCGAAGCTTCGCCTTCCTCTACCCTCCAAGTTTGACGGGGACTCGAAGCTTTGCAGAGGTTTCATCACGCAGTGTTCCATGCACGTGGAGCTGATGGCCGACCAGTTTCCTACCGAAAGGTGGCGTTCGTGGTGAGCCTGTTATCCGGGAAGGCCCTGGCCTGGGCGACACCTCTTTGGGACCGGAATGATCCTGTGACCGCAGACCTACAGGCCTTCCACTCAGAATTCCGCAGCGTCTTCGAGGAGCCTATGCGTGCATCTTCTGTGAAGACCGCGCTACTGAACCTTCATCAGGGGGACTTCTCCGTAGGAGATTATGCGGTCCAGTTCCGCACCCTAGCCTCCGAGCTGGCATGGAATGACGCCGCTCTCTGCGCCACTTTCAAGAAGGGCCTATCAAGCAGAGTAAAGGACGCACTGGCAGCAAGGGATCTTCTAGCTTCGTTGAGCGAGCTCATCCACCTGGCCACATGCATTGACATGCGTTTTGCAGAAAGACAGCAGGAGCTCCTCCAGGAGCGTGATTCGGCACAACCTCGCCGTCTACCTCGCCTGGCTCCTGTGTTCCAGAGATCTCCACTGCCTCCTTCTCAGGTTTCCACCGAAGAACCCATGCAGGTGGACCGGGCTCACTTGTCTTTGTCTGAGCTGTCCCGCCGCCGGATGGAGAACCTTTGTCTCTACTGCGCCAGTCTGGATCATTTTCGTAGAAGTTGTCCGCAGCGTCCTCAGCGGTCGGGAAACGCTCACACCTAGGAGCCGTAGGAGAGGCGTCCCTAGGTGCTCAGTCTTCCTCTCCACAACTGATGTTGCCAGTGGAGGTAACGACGGACGCTGGCCTATCTCTTCGAGTCTCTGCCTTCCTGGACTCCGGCTCTGCCGGGAACTTCATTCATGCCTCCTTGGTGTCTCGCTATCGCGTGCCAGTCATCCGCTTGGAAAAGCCTTTGCTCATCTCTTCAGTCAGCGGGGAGCTTCTCAGCGACTCCATCCAGTTCATCAACCGGCCCGTTACCCTCCGGGTAGGGGTCCTACACACGGAGAAGATTTCCTTTCATGTCCTGTCTCGCGCTTCTTCGGCGATCCTGTTGGGGCTGCCCTGGCTGCAACGTCACGCCCCTACGCTTGATTGGAAGACAGGCGAAGTTCTACGCTGGGGATCGGAGTGCCAGGATCTCTGTTTGGTGGCACCACACCCGGTGTCCATCTCTCCGTCCCAGTCATCCTTCAAGCCTCTACCGGGTCTGCCAGCGGAGTACCAGGATTTCAGTGATGTGTTCTCGGAGAAACAGGCTGAGAAGCTACCACCCCATCGGCCATATGACTGTCCCATAGACCTCCTTCCCGGAACCAGTCCTCCACGGGGTAGGGTCTACCCTCTGTCCATGCCCGAGACTCAGGCCATGTCGGCATATATACAGGAGAATCTGGCAAAGGGGTTCATACGCAAGTCCTCCTCGCCAGCCGGGGCTGGCTTCTTTTTCGTCCAGAAGAAAGACGGGTCTCTTCGGCCGTGTATCGATTACAGGGGGCTGAACAAGATCACGGTGAAGAATCGTTACCCTCTACCCCTGATATCGGAGCTCTTTGATCGTCTCGTGGTGCCAAGGTGTTTACTAAATTGGACCTGAGCGGTGCCTATAACCTCGTCAGAATTCGTGAGGGGGACGAGTGGAAAACGGCTTTCAACACCCGGGACGGTCATTTCGAGTACCGCGTGATGCCTTTTGGGCTATGCAACGCCCCAGCCATGTTTCAGGAATTCGTTAATGACGTATTCAGAGACTTGCTGTACACCTGCATCATAGTGTATCTGGACGATATTCTGATTTTTTCTCCTGACACACAGGCTCATCGGGTACAAGTACGCCAGGTCCTGCGACGTCTGCGGAACAATCGACTGTATGCTAAGCTGCAGAAGTGTCGGTTCCACCAGGACAGTCTTCCCTTCCTTGGGTACATAGTCTCCCGATCGTGGTCTGCAGATGGACCCAGCTAAACCTTTCCGCGATCCAGCAGTGGCCACGCCCTGTCGGTCTTCGGGCGATTCAACGCTTCCTGGGTTTCGCCAACTACTACCGGCAGTTTATTCCCCACTTTTCTTCGCTGGTGTGCTCCCATCGTGGCCCTCAACCGAAGAAATGCCAACCCGAGATGTTGGCCCCCGTCTGCATGAAGAAGCATTCTCTCAACTGAAGTCAGCGTTTTTCTTCAGCACCTATCCTGGTTCGCCCCGGATCCGGATAAGCCCTACAGCCTGGAGGTGGATGCCTCTTCCGTGGGAGCAGGGGCAGTCCTGACCCAGAAGGGTCCTAAAGGCAAAACGGTTACTTGCGGCTTTTTCTCCAGGACCTTCTCGCCGGCGGAACGTAACTATACCATAGGAGATCGGGAACTGCTGGCCATCAAATTGGCTCTGGAGGAGTGGCGACATTTGCTGGAGGGGGCCCGTCATCCTTTCGATGTCTTCACGGACCACAAGAATCTTCAGTACCTCCAGACTGCCCAGCGTTTGAATCCTCGCCAGGCCAGGTGGTCTCTCTTTTTCTCTCACTTTAACTTCAGGATACATTTCCGGCCGGCCGAGAAGAACGTCAAGGCTGATACCCTCTCCCGAGCCTCTGACGTTACTGGAGAAGAACCGATGTCCCAGCACATTATTGCGCCCGAACGGCTGGTCCACGCGGCTCAAGTGGATCTTCGGAGGGTACCACCGGGCAAGACCTAGGTTCGTCCAGCGCTCAGATGGAGAATTCTGGAGTGGGGGCATAGTTCTCGTCTGGCTGGTCACCCCGGGGTACGAAAGTCCCACGCCCTCATCTCACGGCGCTACTGGTGGCCAACCCTGCCCCAGGACATCAAAGACTTTGTTCTCTCCTGTGTCACGTGTGCCCGGAACAAGGTTCCACGCCATAGGCCCTCGGGCCTCTTAGTCCCTCTGCCCGTCCCAGAGTCTCCATGGACACTCATAGGCATGGACTTCATCACGGACCTTCCGCCCTCTTCGGGGAATTCTGTCATCTGGGTGGTCACGGACCGATTCTCTAAAATGTCCCACTTCATGCCACTCCCTGGTCTTCCCTCGGCTCCACAACTGGCAGTACACTTCTTCCAGCATATTTTTCGTCTGCATGGATTACCCTTGCATATCGTATCTGATCGGGGCGTCCAATTTGTCTCCAAGTTCTGGCGGGCCCTGTGTTCTCGCTTGCAAGTTAAATTGGACTTTTCCTCTGCCTACCATCCCCAGACTAATGGTCAAGTGGAGAGGGTGAATCAGATATTGGGCGAATACCTGCGCCATTTCACGTCCGGCCGTCAGGACAACTGGGCCGAGCTGCTGCCGTGGGCTGAGTTCTCCTACCACCATCGGGACTCTGATTCTACGGGCGTTTTTCCATTTCTGGTGGTCTACGGTCATCACCCACGCCCGCCCCTCCCCTTGGCTACGACTTCCGAGGTTCCCGCTGTGGACAACCAAGTGCAGGACATCAAGGCCATCTGGCGGGAGACTCGACTTGCCTTAATCCGGGCCTCTGCCCGCATGAAGACCCAGGCCGACAAGAGGAGAAGGCCTCCTCCCACATTCCAGCCAGGAGATAAGGTGTGGCTCTCTGACAGATATGTACGCCTCAAGGTCCCCAGCTATAAGTTGGGTCCGCGGTTTCTGGGGCCTTTTAGGGTGCTCCGTCAAATTAATCCAGTGTGCTACAAGCTCTGCCTACCCCCTTCTCTTCGGATTCCCAACGCCTTCCACGTCTCCCTCCTAAAGCCCCTGGTCTTGAACCGGTTCTCTCAGAAGAGTGTGTCTCCTTCTCCGGTGGTTGAGTCTTCCGATGTATTTGAGGTCAAGGACATCTTGGCCATGAAGACCATCAGGGGTAAAAAGTTCTTCCTGGTCGACTGGAGGGGCTGCGGTCCCAAAGAGAGGTCCTGGGAACCAGAATCTAATATCTTGGACCAGGATCTTGTCCGCAGGTTCCTTCGGCCTAAAAAGAGGGGGAGACCTAAGGGGGGGGGGGGTACTGTAGCGGGCGACGCCGCGCTCCGGCCCGCGGGCCGCAGGCGCACCCGTGCCCTCTCTCCGGGATCCCTGCCCGGGACGGGTGGCGCTGCTGTCCGTGGGACGGGCCGCGGGCGCGCTCGCTCCGGCCACTCACCTGACCTCGTTCCTGCTCTGTCGGCATCCTCTGCCGGCCGCGGCGCGCGTGCCCACTCTCTAGCGCGCGCGTGCGCTCGTCCTCGTACATTTAAAGGGCCAGCGCGCCAATAATTGGCTGCTTGCCAGGTGCTGCCCCTATATATTGGTGACGTCAGCGGGACTTCCTTTGCTGGATCTATGTTGCCCCATGCCCTAGAGAAAGCGTTCCAAAGCATATCTCGCCTTACCGTGTACCAGACCCCTTGCTACGTTTCTTGACTCCGAACCTCTGCCGCCTGCCCTGACCTTCTGCCTGTCCACGACCACAAACCATTGCCGCCTGCCCTGACCTTCTGCCTGCCCATGACTACGATTCTCGGACTACGATTCTGTACCACGCTGCACCTCGGCCGCCACCGCAAGCAAGTCACGTCAGGGGGGACGACCTGGTAGCCTCACGCCGCAGCAAGTCCATCCCGCTTTGTGGCGGGCTCTGGTGAAAACTGGGGGCTACTTAGATTCCGTTCCCTGGCGTGGCTTAGCTATGATCGCTTGCGGTGGTCCAGAGGGTCCACTACCCAGCCGTTACATATCTATATGTGTATATTTATTGGGCAAATATTAAACTGCAGATTATTTATGCTAATAAATGAAAACGGGGTATGTTCACACAGCGTTTTTTGGGCCTTATTCTAGAGTGTTTAACGCACTGGAAAATGGCCCAAAATCAACCTCAGACAAGCTTCAATTCTTCCTTCATTGAATATAATGTAAATATGCCATGTCACTCCCATGAAACGTATTTCACAAGCGTAATTGCAAGCCATTTTTTGGATGCAATTATGGCCATAAAAATAAGTGACATGTCAATTCTTGAGGTGTTGAGGAAACAATGGGGATAGGATTTTTCAAAATACTCTTCAAAATATGCTTCAAAATACACCCCTGATCAGATGTTTTTGGAAGCAGATTTCGAAGCGGATTTCGAAGCTGATTTTGAAGCGTAAATTTATACTTCAAAAAACGTTGTGTGAACATACCCTTAAAATAATAATTATTAATAATAATAATAATAATAATAATAATAATAATCATAAACCAAAAATTCAATTTACAAATAAACATTTCTGACATTAAAAAAAAATCAGTGACCAATATAGCCACCCTTAATTTCAATAACGGTTATAACATAAGCCGTCCATCAATGGAGTCTGCCAATTTGTAAATCTGTTGACAATTTTTGGTGCAGCAACAACCACATAGAGTGTACTGTTTTCCTTCACCATAAATCTCAATTTTTAGAATAGCCCACACATTCTCAATAGAGTTTAAGTCAGGTAAAGAAGTGGGCCATCTTCAAGGCCTTTGTTTGCTAGCCACTCAGTGGAGTACTTTAATGCATGCAATGGAATTTTGTCCTGCGTAAAAATCATGGTTATCAAGATACAAACTTTTTCCTGTATAAGCGCTTGAAAAAAGTGTCTTCTAAAAACTGGTAGTAGGTTTGGGAGTTGATTTTGAGTCCATCCTAAACCTGAGAAAAATCGAACCAACAAAAAAATTCATAAACTGTGGAACGCACCATGTGGTTTATATAATCGAATGTACATATTGTAGAAAGTTATATGTGGGTAGCACGATTCGCTACCCACATAAGAATAGACGAACATGTTGCTAGTATTAACATACACAAACGTCAGGAGCAGCAAAACAATTTTTAGATCATCACGCAGGCTGCTTTAAATCTTTTAAATTCAAAGCCATTGAACAAATAGAGAAACCATATCGGTTAAAAATGGTCAGACAACAGGAGGCTTTTTGGATATTAAACCTCCAAACTAAAGCACCAATTGGTCTTAACAATAGAATAGATCTATTATATATTTATTAAAAAAATAAAGACATACCAAAAATAGAGTAGAACTTTACTAGGGGAGCAATATCTTTTGGCTTATCCTGTTATGTTACAATGTTCCTTATAAATATGAGGTCCCATTAAGGAATAGAATTGGATATGACGGGGGCGTGGCCTGGACAGCAATAGAGTAGGACACATCTCCACTGAACTCCTATGGAAGCCAAGCAAAATCGGCTTAACTAAGCCTGAAAAAGGATAAAACCCTTACCAATCATCCTCCTCGGACCAGGGGAAGGAAATCCCTGCCAGTTAATACCATCCTGGACGTGCTTATTTCCTAATAACTTGAAATCTACACTATGGCCTACCACTTGTGCAGGCAGCCTCTCCCGATGCAGACCACGCGGCCCATTTTGAATATCTGCTGCCTGTGCTAAACATCTCCCCTGCGCTGCCATAAAATAAACATTGGACATCCCTGATACATTTCTTTCATTGAGGTGTTTGAGTGCTCTGTTACAACCTTTTCAGCCCTAGTCACACCAGTCTTTCCCTACATTTTCACATTCTAACTCTTCAATGAAAAGATGTCTCCATTTCACTCCCTCTTCTCCCACTCTGTCCTCCAGAGCCAAATCGGTGGACTTAGACCAACAGGAGGTCTCTTACTAACAGCTGCTGACAGAAGCCTCTCTTCAGCAGTTTTTTTCCTCATTTGGTTCATCCCTACAATCTGACATGAAACAGATGATTAAACATGATATTCTGTCTTTGGCAGCTAGGGCAGAACACATTGAATCTAAAATGGCTGACTTTGCTGCTTCTCATAATGGTTTAATTGATACCAACTCTACTCTGGAGGAAAAGATGCAGCGACTCTCAAACACGGTTCTGGATTTGGAGGACATATCCAGGTGAAAAAATGGCCAAATGTGGGGCATCCCTGAAACCGTTTCTCCTGATCAACTTAATGCATATTTGATGGATCTGATGTCCTTACTACTTCCACACTGTGACAAACATGACCTAATCATTGATAGAATCCACAGGATTCCAAAACCCAGGAATCTTCCCCAGCAAGTCCCCAGAGACAGTATAGCTCATTTTAATTTATTTAATATTAAGGAAGATTTCCTAAGAACTTTTCATAAGGCTGACTCTCTCCCAGAACGCTTCCAGGGCATCATTAAATTCCTAGACCTTTCAATGGCTACTATGATGAGAAGAAGGGAATTTCAGCCATACATGAAAATCCTCAGAGAAAATGGCATCACTTATCGCTGGGGCTTCCAAGTAAAACTCATCATCACAAAAGAAGGGTCTCAAGTAATATGCAAATTGCCGGAGGAAGCCTGCCCTAGTCTCAAGAGTTGGAACCTTTTGCCTGCCTTTGATTCCAGCCCAGGAAAAAGTAGATTAGTCCGGAGATGCTCATCCCTCTTTGATCCAAAAAATCCTCCAGGATCCCATTGAGATTTGTAGAATACCATCCCCATGTATCCATTATTTGTTCCCATGCTTCCAGGGTGATGCCTGAGATTCACTCAAACTTTATTGCAGGTACAAAGACAGGACTTGCCCCACTTTGCATTCCATTAAGGAATAAACTCTGTTATGACAGATTGTTTACAGAGCTGGTCATACTAGTTTATCTTAGTTTTTCTACATGATTATTGGTTTATACATTCGTATAATGTGAAGGGTCTAAACTCACCATTCAAGCGTTCTATGTTATGGAAAGACGTCATTAAATCCAGATCAGATATAATTTGCTACAGGAAATGCACTTACTGGCAGCAGATGTGCATAGACTAAAGAATAAACACTTTTCTCACATTTTTAAAGCACACTCTTTACATAAAAGAGCAGGTGTTGCAATTATTATTAAAAACTCTGTTTCTTTTAACCTTCTTCAATCATTTTTGGACACAGAAGGTAGGTATGTCATCCTAATCTGCTAAATTAATTCTAAATTATGTACTTTAGTCGCTATTTATGCTCCAAATACAGTTAGTATTTTTGGAAAAAAAATTATCTCCATGACAAAAAATGTTATAAGAGGTGGTCTTATATTATGTGGGGATTTCAATACTGTCGTTAATAAAGAGTTGGATAGGTCTAAAGCCTGATCTCCATCCCCTTTTAAAGGAAGACCTCCTTGATGTGTGGCGTTATATTCAGCCAAATGAAAGGGACTACTCATATTTTTCATGTCTAAGTCTATTCATTCACGCATAGATTTTTTTATAGTAGATAAAATTACATTACCCCAAGTACATTCTGCTGCAATAGGTCATATCACCGGGTCATACCATGCCCCAGTAGAGTTAATTTTTGATTCACCTACTAAAATTTGAAGCCATTTCATCTGGAGACTCAACTACTTAAGAAATCAAAAAACGTCTCCTACTTGAAATCCCTACTAAAAGAATTATTTATTATTTATTCTCCCTCCGTTTCTTCTCCTTGGTGTGTGCACAAGGTGTTTACAGGAGGATCCTGTGTCCAATTAGCTAGTAGACAGAAAAGGAAACCTCAAAGTCCATTAATAACCTTCTTGCGGAGATTCAGTCCGCAGATGTAGACTTCAAACAAAATCCTTCAGTTCACAAAAAAACATCTTGCAACCCTTAGAAACAATTTGAGATCGTTCTATTTTAATCAATACAAATTTAGCCTGGCAAAATTAAAATGGCAATTTTATCTTCAAGGCCTCAAAACTCCTTGCCAAAAGGATTAAAACTCAAGATGCCAAATCCCATATCTCCCACCTAACAAACACCAAGGGAGAAAAGGTCATTAATCCCATTTATATTGCACAACAATTTGCAGATTCTTACCCAAGTTTATTAAACTAGAAAATAATATGCATCAATATCTGGTTGAATGTCATGCATCTACATGGGATTTGCTTGGGTGACTTACTTTCCCCTTGCAAAATCAGCTGTTTGTTGTGGGTGCTGTGAGTGATGGCAGCTGCTCAAGTGAACAGATAAAATTGTACTTAGATTCAGAAATCAACAGCTTCCTTTCTTCTATTAAAGGGAATATGTCGGCAATTATTTTAATTTTTTTTTTTTACTTATTAAATCAAGACCCTGATCCATATGCTTTTCCTCTCAGTTGTTTTTATTTCCTGATTGTAGATTTCTCTATTCGGCCGTCTATATATGATTGTGAGGAAGACATTCTTGGTTGCACTGCTTTAACAGCAGTCAGAGAGATACTTTACAGCGGCTTCATGCCCATAGGATTCTTAAGACAGTTTCTGTCCCATAGATGTCAATAGGATAGTTTTCACTGTGAAGGGAGGGGAGAGTGGGAGCTGTGACATCTCCTCTTGTGACTGGTGGATTCTGTGTTATCTGTACGCAATGCTGTCGCCTTTCAGCTTAACCCTTCTTTTACTGATAATGAGCACACTGCTGAAATGCTCTCTAAACAGAGCAGGAATTGTCAGACGATTATTAGGCTTAGTGGCCAAAGTGAAAACTACAGGACTTAAGAATTATTAAAAAAATATTGAAAGTGATCTGGAAAATTAAAAAAAGCATAACCAAAACTTCCTACAAAATGTGTTTAACATAAAAGTGTGAGTTAAACAATAAGTAATTTTTTGATGACACATTCCCTTTAATCTCCCTTCCTGATTACTTCTCAACTAACAAGAATCCTTTCTATGTATCAGAGGACCATAAAGCCATTACATATAACAAGCTAAAGAAGGCTCCGGGCCCTGACGACCTACAAAATGAATATTATCACATATTTTCAGAAATACTCGCCCCTCATCTTTCCTCACATTGTAATGATATAGTCACCACTTAAAGCCCGCACATGGAACTTTCTCAGCCATCATCATTACAATATCAAAACTGGATAAATCTCAGGATAAAACTTCCAATTATAGACCCATTTCTCTCGTAAATACAGACACTAAATTATATGCAAAAGTTCTTGACCATCTCCTCAACAGTATTCTTCCAGGTTTTATACACATAGACCAGGTAGGTTTCATACAACGTAGGCATGCTAATAGAGATGGGTGAATTTCTCAAAGATTCGGTTCGCCAAAATTTATTTGTGGCGAATCGCGTTAAACAAAATAGCTATTTCCTTGGTCATGCTCAAATATGCATAGGGAGAGTGGTTTGGTCTTGATACAATGCTATGTTTTAGTATGACACACAGATGACAGCCGCCACTCTTAGAATCGCTTCACACTTCACTTCTCTAGGCAGTTACAGGGGCAAAACTGACCAAATAACTGAAGTGGGAACGCTGCCTGACAAGGTAATTGAGTGGTGAAGGGTGAAAACAGCATTAGAAAACCACAGGGTGGTCGAGTGAGAGAGTGGTCAGTTGGCAGCAGCATGAGTAGGCCACAGAGTGGCACAATGACAGAGTGTGGAAGTGGCAGCAACATCAATAGGTCACCGAGTGGAAAATGACAGGTTGAGGAGGTGGCAGCAACATCAGTAGGCCACATAGTGGCACAATGACATAGTATGGAGGTGGCAGCAACATCAGTAGGCCACACTGTGGCACAATAACAGAGTGTGAAGGTGGCAGCAACATCAGTAGGCCACATAGTGGCAAGTGACAGATTGAGGAGGTGGCAGCAAAATCAGTAGGCCACATAGTGGCACAATGATAGAGTGTGGAGGTGGCAGCAACATCAGTAGGCTACATATTGGCACAATTGCACAGTACGGATGTGGCAGCAGCATGAGTAGGCCACAGTGTGGTACAATGACAGGTTGAGGAGGTGGCAGCAATATCAGTAGGCCACAGAGTGGCACAATGGCAGAGTGTGGAGGTTGCAGCAACATCAGTAGGTCACAGATTGGCAACTGACAGATTGAGGAGGTAGCAGCAACATCAGTAGGCCACAGAGTGGCACAATCACACAGTGTGGAGGTGGCAGCAACATCAGTAGGCTACAGAGTGTCATAATGACAGATTCAGGAGGTGGCAGCAACATCAGTATGCCACAGAGTGACAAGTGACAGATTGAGAAGGTGGAAGCAACATCAGGAGGCCACACTATGGCGCAATAACAGAGTGTGAAGGTGGCAGCAATATCAGTAGGCCACAGAGTGGCAAGTGACAGATTGAGGAGGTGGCAGCAATATCAGTAGGCCACAGAGTGGCACAATGGCAGAGTGTGGATGTGGCAGTAACATCAGTAGGTCACACATTGGCACAATCACACAGTATGGAGGTGGCAGTAGCATGAGTAGGCCACAGAGTGGCAAATGGCAGGTTGAGGAGTCGGCAGCAATATCAGTAAGCCACACAGTGGCACAATGGCAGAGTATGGAGGTGGCAGCACCATAAGTAGGCCACATATTGGAAAGTCACAGATTCATGAGGTGGCAGCAACATCAGTAGGCCACAGAGTGGCATAATCACACAGTGTGGATGTGGCAGCAACATCAGTAGGCCACAGAGTGGCAAAATGACAGAGTGTGGAGGTGGTAGCAACATCAGTAGACCATAGATTGACACAATGACACAGTGTGGAGGTGGCGGCAGCAACAGCAGCAGCAGCAGCAGCAGCAGCAGCATAAAGTCGGAGAGTGGCACAATGACAAATTCTGTAGATGGCAGCAACATGAGTAGGCCACAGAAGGTGCAAGTGACAAATTGAGGAGGTGAGAGCAATAGTAGTATGCCGCAGAGTGACAAGTAACAGATTGAGGAGGTGGTAGCAACATCAGTAGGCCACAAAGTGGCACACTGAAAAAGTGTGGAGGACGCGACAGCAACAGCAGAAGCAGCAGCAGCAATGATAAATTCTGGAGGTGGCAGCAACATGAGTAGGCCACAGAGAGGCACAATGACACAGGGTGGAGGTGGCAGCAGTATGGGTAGGCCACAGAGTGGCAAATGACAGATTGTGGAGGTGGTGAAGCATCAGAAGTCTACATAATGGCGTAAAGAAAAGTGGTGAGGTGGGTGGCAACACCAGTCCCTGGTAAAGATGGTGGGTGGTAGATGGAGCAGCTGGCAACAGATGTGTGGCATCAAGCGGGTGGCAGCATCAGAATAGCAGCTGAGACAGGTAGCCAGAAAAATCCAGACTCATTTCTCAAAGTTTTGGTGAGGCGTCATGGTTGATCTAATCTGATGCGTAAAGCATTGGTGTGTGGAAATCCCGGCCGATCCACACCTGATTCATATTTAGTGTTGAGCGATTATTATCGACAAAGTTGAAATCGGCACGGTTTTTTATGTTGATCGGATTTTTTAGATCACGCGATAATTTAGGTTAAAATCTGTGCATAATCTATTAATATCGCGACATTTTCGGAGCTTCCTGTCATTTTGGCGGCCAGCAAATCAGCTTAGATAATAGATCAGGATGAGCTGTGTGTGCGACGTCATGACTGGGATGTGTATGGTTGCGATTGGCTGGAAAAATCACATGACCTCGTTTTACATAGAACAGCCCTTCCTGTTCATGATCAGTGTGTGTCAGTATCTCAAAGGAGTAGGACGTGCGCTCTGCCTCTGTGCAAACAGCTCAGCAACATTATTCTCTTTGTTCACAGAGACCGCGATCCTTTGATCTGTGAACCTTAGAACTTAAGTAGATCAGAGATTTGCAGATTTTAGGTAGATAGGCTGAGAATTTGAAAGGAGCATCTACCGGTGTACAGTCAAGAGGGAGCGGGGGGTGGGGTGGGGGCGCGGGCGAACACAGACAAGCTCTTTAAAGGATACTGGACATTGTGCACCCAGACGTGCAATATCTTTATTACTAACATTTTTCTGTTGAAATATTACTTGGATGTTGGCCTGCCTGAACTTATATTAGGATACAGATCTTTTCTAGTAACTGCAGGTCTATTTGTTAGGTGCAAAACTCCACTTTTATTATCAGTATACATTTCATATAGGTGTTTTTTTCACTTTTGGTCAGTCAAGCTTTGTTGATAGAGGTACCTTGCACTTAAATTTGAATCCAGCAATTTTGTAGTCACCACAGGTTTATTGATAGGTGCCAAAAATACCTTTTATTATCCGTATACATTTCAGATAGATGTTTTTTTCACTTTGGCGCAGGCCAACTTTGTTCATAGAGCCACCTTGCAGTTAAATTTGAATCCAGCAATTTTGTAGTCACCACAGGTGTATTGATAGGTGCCAAAAATACCTTTTATTATCCGTATACATTTCAGATACGTGTTTTTTCACTTTTGCCCAGTCCAGCTTTGTTGATAGAGGCACCTTCCACTTACATTTCAATACAGCAATTTTGTCGTCACCGCAGGTGTATTGATAGGTGCCAAAAATACCTTTTATTATCCGTATACATTTCAGATACGTGTTTTTTTCACTTTTGGTCAGTCAAGCTTTGTTGATAGAGGTACCTTGCAGTTAAATTTGAATCCAGCAATTTTGTAGTCACCACAGGTGTATTGATAGGTGCCAAAAATACCTTTTATTATCCGTATACATTTCAGATACGTGTTTTTTTCACTTTTGGTCAGTCAAGCTTTGTTGATAGAGGTACCTTGCACTTAAATTTGAATCCAGCAATTTTGTACTCACCACAGGTGTATTGATAGGTGCCAAAATTACACTTTATTATCCGTATACATTTCAGATAGGTGTTTTTTTCACTTTTGGTCAGTCAAGCTTTGTTGATAGAGCCACCTTGCAGTTAAATTTGAATCCAGCAATTTTGTAGTCACCACAGGTGTATTGATAGGTGCCAAAAATACCTTTTATTATCCGTATACATTTCAGATACGTGTTTTTTTCACTTTTGCCCAGTCCAGCTTTGTTGATAGAGGCACCTTCCACTTACATTTCAATACAGCAATTTTGTCGTCACCGCAGGTGTATTGATAGGTGCCAAAAATACCTTTTATTATCCGTATACATTTCAGATACGTGTTTTTTTTCACTTTGGCGCAGGCCAGCTTTGTTCATAGAGCCACCTTGCAGTTAAATTTGAATCCAGCAATTTTGTAGTCACCACAGGTGTATTGATAGGTGCCAAAAATACCTTTTATTATCTGTATACATTTTTTCACTTTGGCGCAGGCCAGCTTTGTTCACAGAGCCACCTTGCAGTTAAATTTGAATACAGCAATTTTGTAGTCACCACAGGTGTATTGATAGGTGCCAAAAATACCTTTTATTATCAGTATACATTTCAGATAGGTGTTTTTTTTCACTTTTGGTCAGTCAAGCTTTGTTGATAGAGGTACCTTGCAGTTAAATTTGAATCCAGCAATTTTGTAGTCACCACAGGTGTATTGATAGGTGCCAAAAATACCTTTTATTATCCGTATACATTTCAGATACGTGTTTTTTTCACTTTGGCGCAGGCCAGCTTTGTTCATAGATCCACCTTGCAGTTAAATTTGAATCCAGCAATTTTGTAGTCACCACAGGTGTATTGATAGGTGCCAAAAATACCTTTTATTATCCGTATACATTTCAGATAGGTGTTTTTTTCACTTTTGGTCAGTCAAGCTTTGTTGATAGAGGCACCTTCCACTTACATTTCAATACAGCAATTTTGTCGTCACCGCAGGTGTATTGATAGGTGCCAAAAATACCTTTTATTATCCGTATACATTTCAGATACGTGTTTTTTTCACTTTTGGTCAGTCAAGCTTTGTTGATAGAGGTACCTTGCAGTTAAATTTGAATCCAGCAATTTTGTAGTCACCACAGGTGTATTGATAGGTGCCAAAAATACCTTTTATTATCCGTATATATTTCAGATACGTGTTTTTTTCACTTTTGGTCAGTCAAGCTTTGTTGATAGAGGTACCTTGCACTTAAATTTGAATCCAGCAATTTTGTAGTCACCACAGGTGTATTGATAGGTGCCAAAAATACCGTTTATTATCCGTATACATTTCAGATAGGTGTTTTTTTCACTTTTGGTCAGTCAAGCTTTGTTGATAGAGCCACCTTGCAGTTAAATTTGAATCCAGCAATTTTGTAGTCACCACAGGTGTATTGATAGGTGCCAAAAATACCTTTTATTATCCGTATACATTTCAGATACGTGTTTTTTCACTTTTGCCCAGTCCAGCTTTGTTGATAGAGGCACCTTCCACTTACATTTCAATACAGCAATTTTGTCGTCACCGCAGGTGTATTGATAGGTGCCAAAAATACCTTTTATTATCCGTATACATTTCAGATACGTGTTTTTTTCACTTTTGGTCAGTCAAGCTTTGTTGATAGAGGTACCTTGCAGTTAAATTTGAATCCAGCAATTTTGTAGTCACCACAGGTGTTTTGATAGGTGCCAAAAATACCTTTTATTATCCGTATACATTTGTTTTTTTCACTTTGGCGCAGGACAGCTTTGTTCATAGAGCCACCTTGCAGTTAAATTTGAATCCAGCAATTTTGTAGTCACCACAGGTGTATTGATAGGTGCCAAAATACCTTTTATTATCCGTATACATTTCAGATAGGTGTTTTTTTCACTTTTGGTCAGTCAAGCTTTGTTGATAGAGGTACCTTGCAGTTAAATTTGAATCCAGCAATTTTGTAGTCACTACAGGTGTATTGATAGGTGCAAAAAATACCTTTTATTATCCGTATACATTTCAAATACTTGTTTTTTTCACTTTGGCACAGGCCAGCTTTGTTCATAGATCCACCTTGCAGTTAAATTTGAATCCAGCAATTTTGTAGTCACCACAGGTGTATTGCTAGGTGCCAAAAATACCGTTTAATATCCGTATACATTTCAGATACGTGTTTTTTTCACTTTTAGTCAGTCAAGCTTTGTTGATAGAGGTACCTTGCTCTTAAATTTGAATCCAGAAATTTTGTAGTCACCACAGGTATATTGATAGGTGCCGAAAATACTGTTTATTATCCGTATAAGTTTCAGATACGTGTTTTTTTCACTTTGGCGCAGGCCAGCTTTGTTCATAGAGCCACTTTGCAGTTAAAATTTAATCCAGCAATTTTGCAATCACCACAGGTGTATTGATAGGTGCCAAAAATACCTTTTATTATCCGTATACATTTCAGATAGGTGTTTTTTCACTTTTGGTCAGTCAAACTTTGTTGATAGAGGTACCTTGCACTTAAATTTGAATCTAGCAATTTTGTTTTGATTTGAGGGATTTGAGAATAGCTTCTTCCATACCTTCTCAAATTTTTATATTTCTGAACATGGAGCGAAATTCAGGTGGTAAGCGAGCAAAGAGGGGGTAGGACATGGAGGTAGAGGTACGAGAGAAGGTGCTCCTTCCAGTGCTGGCGACAACACGCATGCCAGCGGATCGTCGGTTGCAGGACCGTCAGGCCTGTCATCGCTGGGTCAGGGCCCTGTGAATCTCAGTAACGAACAGCGTCGCCAATCTGTTCTTCAGTGGTTAATGCAACTTACATCCAGCAATCTTACCTCCTCATCCTCCCAGTCACGGCCACAAATGTCGTCATCAGCATCATCAGCATCCGTCCAACATGAAGCGAAGGCAGCCCAAATGTCAACTCGTGTACCCACCATTGTGGATAATCCATTTTCTGAAGACCTCTTTGATGACAAAATGCGGTTGGGGTCAGAAGGCATGTTAAAAGATCAAGAGGCCAAAGAGGATGATTTTGTCTGCTCTGACACCCAGTTACTCATGCCATCAGAGGAGGAGAAGGAAGCCGGTCAATCGGCAAAAATCCCGGGCGGTCGGCAACGCTTTGCAGTGCCTCTTGCTTGTAGCCCGCAGCTCCTGGATGCAGAATGTCAGGACTACGAATTCACCTGTGTTGATGATGATGATGACGACATTGCGGATCCAAAGTGGTATTTTCAGCAGAATTTGCTTGCGAGTGCTTCATCACTGGATGAGGTGGAAGACGATGGGGTAGTGTCAATATGGGTCCCGCCTCAAAAAGGGAGAGGGCGGTCGCAGAAGTCCGCTGATACGATTCCGCCAGCCACGGTCAGCGGAAACCCCGCTCCTTGATTATCGCCCTCAAAAAGGTCCAGGACCTCTCAAGCCTGGGCCTTCTTTGAGCAAGCCTCTGATTCACCCAGCGATGTCATATGCAACCTTTGCCATAAACGCATAAGTAGAGGCAAGAACCTTAGGTGGTTAACCACCACCAACATGTCTAGTCACATGCAGCGAATGCATGAGTTGAAATGGAGGCAACACTTGGCCAAAAAAGGCCAGACCGACGCCGGGCCTCCAACCACTGTCACACCCTCTGTCTCCGCCTCCTCCTCCTCCGCCACCACCAAGCGTTCCTCAGCTGCCCATGTCTCTCAGAGTCATGATCAGGGATCAGTCCCCGCTTCAGCCTCCACCATCGCCCGAGTACCACCAGCACCACCAGAGACCCATCCTACCCCTTCTCCTTGCCTTTCCATCTGGTGGACACAGATGGGTTCCGCCACGTATTGGCCCTTGCCTGCCCCCAATACCAGATGCCGAGCAGGCATTTCTTTGCCAGAAAAGCCATCCCTGCCCTGACCAGCCACATGTCATCTAAAATTTCAAGCGCGTTGTCTGCATCTGTGTCTGGAAAAGTCCATCTGACAACCGACACATGGACTAGTAAGCACGGCCAAGGCCGCTATATCTCTGTGACAGCTAACTGGGGGAGCTGGGTGGATACTCTGGTGGTGACGGGGGCTCTCAGGCTCGGCGCACGCTCTGCAAAACCGCAGGGATGGTGCAGGGCTCTTTCCCCCAAGGTCCTCTGGTGGCATCACGTGCCCGGAGTAACCAGGCCGGGTTAACATTAATCTGTCTTGGAGACCATCCACACACAGGTCAGGAGCTGTGGACGGCTCTCCGCAACAAGACCGAGCGCTGGCTGGGTGACAAGAACCTTGTGCCAGGCAAGGTGGTGTGCAATAACTGGCGAAATCTGCTGGCCGCCCTTAAGATCGGTAGGCTGGAGCACATCCCTTGCCTGGCACATGTCATGTACCTTTTCATCCAGAAATTTCTAAAGAGCTACCCGGGTCTGGACTGCCTGCTGAGGAAGGCTCGAGGTCTGAGTTCGCACTTCCGCCGTTCGCACCCTGCTGTGTCCCGCCTGGCTGCGTTGCAGTGTCAGCTCGGCCTCCCCGTCAACCGTCTCAATGTAGACGAGGCACCACCCTGGAATTCCACCCTCCACATGCTCCAGCGATTGTTGCAGCAGCGCGATGCCACTACGCAGTACGAAGTGACACATGGCCTGACATACAGCGGTGCGGACCTCAGGGTGTTGAGCCCACCGAGAGGGGAGGCAGGTGAAAGAGCTCTGCACCATCCTTGCCAGTTTTGAAGAAGCCACCAAAATGGTCAGTGCGGACAATGCCCTTGCATCATGAGCATTGTGTGATCTTAATTCTGGAACGATCGTTTGACACTCAGAAACAAAAAGGTCCCCGCCAGGACGGAGGAGGAGATGGACACAGATGTAGACACGGAGCCTTTCTCTCCATCGAATCCACAAGGCCAGACAGTTTCACAATTTTATCGGTCTTCATTAGGCAGTGGTTCGGTGTCCAGGGCTAGTGCAAGGCGGCGCATCAGCTCTCAGGGTGCATCATCTGAGGCAAGTCAGGGCTGTGTTGAAGCTGTGCCGGAGGAAGCGGAGGAGGAGGAGGTATTCCTGGACACCGATGTTACCGACGTCCCTGCCTTGGAAAGAGGTTGGCGCGAATTTTAGGGGGAGGAGGAAGATGAGGAAGATCAGTTTGCTAGTGCCCCCTCGAACCCAAAAGGACTTGGGGGAAAATCAAGGCTCCATCTCTCACATGAGTGCTTGGATGCTCCATTTCCTCCAACATGACCTCGTTTATAAGGCCTTTCAAAATGAACAACAGTTACTGGATGGCCACCCTCCTGGATCCCCGGTACAAAACAACACTCATCATTTTCCTTCCACCCACCCAAATAGAGAGTAAAATGCAGGAAATGGAGACCTTGCTGACTGATCAACTGGAGCTGCGGGGATTATCATTCTTATACCTGGCAGCATCTAAGCTAAGTATTAGTCTCCCTATCTAATTTGAATAGGAGGTATATGTGTTGTAGACATGTTGTATATGCGTTGTATATAGCGTACTCTTTTTTCCCAAGCGAGAGTAGTTTTTGAATCCCCTGATGAACCCTAAAATTGTACGGGGGAAACGCGTCGGATAGCTGGGATGTAAGATTTTATACACGCATATAGTGATATTGTCTGTCAAAAAAGTGGAGCCGCCCTTTATCGGGGCGAATACTCCACTGACGGATAGTACACAGTATGCTGTATCATCTAGGTATAGTATTTGGTAATATATAGGGGTTTAGATTGTATAATTTTAGATAGTTTAGTAAAAGTTATGTTTTAACAGGGATTATAATTTGCAGTGATATATTGGAGACATCTGTTGCGTCTGCTTCACATTCCTCAAATGTCACGGTGGAACAACATCAGCGACGTGACAGCAGTAGAGTGCCAAGTAGCCGTAGCGGCAGCAGCAGGCAAGGTGGAAGAAGCCTAATTGGTGACCTCTGGCAATCTTTATTTACCACCTCACCAACGCATGAAAATGCAGGGCACACAAACCAACAAAACCGAACCAAGCTTAAGATCATGGTGCACGACTATCTGCGTCTCAACAACCGATGTTTTTGGATTGTTCAGGGCCCAATAAACTTCGGGTATCCAAAAATGGACGAATGGCCCAAACCCTCGCTCGCCACGCCATAGGGGTGTTTGTCCTGCCCCAGCAGCCAGCTTCATATCGAGCGGACCTTCAGCACAGCTGGAGGAGTCATTACAGAAAAAATGCACCCGGGCTTTCCCAAAAGATAATGTGATCGTTTTGACTTTCATCAAGATGGATCAGGCATGGATCTCTGATAAAGGGTTGTGGCCCCAATTCCCCGAGGTCACCATTTATTTTCTCGGTCTACTTCACATTCTTCTTCAAACAGAAATGGTCCTCTTGAAAACTTTTTTTTAAAATGATAATTTCGTAACTGCAATTTTATTCTCAGTTCCCAACAGTTCATTTTAAGCTGGTTTTAAATGTGAGGAGACTGTAAAAGACAGCAAGGTTTCATGACAACAAGCGATTCAATTTACTCAAATTTATCTTTAGAAGTTTCGCATTGTTTAATGGTTTTGAGGGCAAGTTTGCTGTGGGGATACAGCTTTAATCATGGTCCTTTGGAACAAAATGTGGCTTCTAAGTGCATTTCTCCATCAAAATTTTTAATAGTGGCTGAGAAGTCATATTTATAATTTTTTTGGGGTCTGTTTGCTGTAAGATACAGCTATAAATCATGGTTCCTTTGGAACAGAAATGTTGCTCCTAAGTGGGATTTCTCCATCACAATTTTTAAAAATTTGGGTGGAAGTCATATTTATAATTTTTTGAGGTCATGTTGCTGTGAGATACAGCAATAATCATGGTCCTTTATAAAAGAAAAAATGGCTTTTAAGTGGCAAATTTTTCCCTCACAATTTTTAACAGTGCTGAGAAGTAATTTTTATAATTTTTTGGGGCATGCTGCTTTGAAATGCAGCAATACTCCAGGTCCTATTATAAAAAAAAATGTTGTTTCTAACTGACATTTGTTCTTCACAATTGTCAAAAGTGGCTCAAGGGTCATGTTTTATTTTTTTGGGGGCATTTTCCTGTGACATGCAGCTATAACTACAGGGTCCTATTCAAAAAAAATGTTGTTTCTAACAACAATTTTTTTCTTCACAATTGTCAAAATTGGCTCAAGGGTCATGTTTTTTAATTTTTGGGGGCATTTTGCTGTGAAAATTCAGCCTAATACAAAAGGTCCTATTATAAAAAAAAAATGTTTTTTTTCTAAACAGACATTTGTTCTTCACAATTGTCAAAATGGCTCATTTGGGGCATGTTTTCATTTGGGGGCATTTTGCTGTGAAATCAGCTAGACTACAGGTCCTATTGTAAAAAAATGTGGTTTCTAAAAAGACATTTGTTCTTCACAATTGTCAAGATGGCTCAAGGGAATGGTGCTGTCAAAAACAGGAATAGGTATGACACTGTTAATGGACACATATTGCAAAATTTACTTGTTTTTTTGCAAGATCTTTAACATAGCTAGCAATCCCTGTATTGAGACAACCCCTTAAATACCCAAATTTAAAAAAAGAGAAACAAAGACATGGTGAGATTCCAATTTTATTTTAAAAAATGTGTTTTCAAAAATTAAACTACTAAAAAACTTGCATGTAACAAAATAGCTGGTAAAAAATTCCTCTGAATTGTACAAGGAGGTTTCAGGAACTTTGACCAGATGTTTGTAATTTAGAGATATGAAATATGGAGCACGGACAGAGAACAAAGAACAGAGACAGATTTCCTCCAGCACGTTTAGTAAAATAGAAAAGAATGCCAAGAAAAAGGGCCCTGGTTAACGGCGTTAACCACCAGTATTTCCAATGAATCAATTTGGCCGCACTCATACGGAGGGGCAAGCGCTACCCAGGTCTTGACTGTGTACTGAGGAAAGGGTGGGGGTCTTACCTCACACTTTTCGCTTCCTCACTCTGCTTTAGCACGACTGTTTTTTGTTGCTGCATCATAAGGGCATTTTTTACCGTGTTAATAGAAAGACGGGCCCAGCCGGGCTCTCCCGCACCCACTGTAACTCCGGCCCTGGCAGCTGAACCTGCGTGTTAATAGATGACAGACACAAACCTGGGCTCTCACCGCACCCACTGTAAGTCTGGCCCTGGCAGCTGGACCTCCGTCTTAATAAATGACAGATGCTAGCCTGGGCTCTCACCGCACACATTGTAAGTCTGGCCCTGGCAGCTGGACCTCCGTGTTAACAGATGGCTGATGGCAGCTCTGGATCTCACCATTAGGGGCAATCAGGGGAAACTTCAAATTTCTCTAAAAAATCAGATTTTGAAAAAGGTGATTTTTTGTGAGGTTAAATTTGTGGGCAAAAAGGGCTCCAGGGCTGGACCCCAAATTGCACAATTTGAGGGCTTAAAATTTTCTGGGGGTTGAGTCACTTGGGGTTACATCATTTTATCCTCAGGGGAGTCTGTCCATAATCACTGAAGAAGGATTTGGAGGAAAAATTAAACCATTGAATTTATTGGCTGAATCAGTCTCAGAAGCCAGGAGGGCAAATGTCTTCTCAACTAAGAAGTGTTTTGGGGGATGATTAGGACAATTATTATTTACTTAATGGGTGTTTTCGGAGAATTAACACATCTACACTTTTAAAAAATACCTTTAAAAACTGCAGGGGTGTATGTTGTATGTTATCACACTTGAAAAAAAAGCAAAATGATAAGAATGTAAAACTATAAATAAAAATTCCCTAAATAAATTCTGTAAACAAATGTCAGTTACCAAAAATATACAAATGACAGTCACTGTTTCAAAATAAACATAGTGCCAATTTGTGATCTGTGGTCAAACAGGTTTAGGGTCCATGCTTGTAGTACAGGACAGGTATAGTCAATGTCCAGTTCAACTAAAATGGTAGTTCAAAGACTCCTTTTCCCGGCACTTTTTAATCTGTGGGTAAGACAGTTTTAATGGTCATACTGTGGTACAAAACAGGTATAGTCAAGGTCCAGTTCAACTAAAATGGTGGTGGAAAGATTCCTTTTTCCGGCACTTTTTAATCTGGGGTCATGCAGGTTTGGGGCTCATGTTGTGGCCCAGGACAGGGATATTCTATGTCCAGTTCAACTAAAATGGTGGTTCAAAGACTCCTTTTTCTTGCACTTTTAATCTGTGGGTCAGACAGGTTTAATGGTCATTCTGCTGTACAGGTGTAACGGACTTGGTCGTGGATCCGCTGGACCACCGCAAGCGATGGAGTAAGCCACGCCAGGGAACGGAGTCTAAGTAGCCCCCGGTTTTTCACCAAAGCCCCGCCGCAAAGCGGGATGGACTTGCTGCGGCGTGAAAGGCCCAAACCAGGCGTTAACCCCTGACGTGACTTGCTTGCGGCGGCAGCCGAGGTGCAGCGAGGTACAAAATCGTAATCCAAGAATTGTAGTCGTGGGCAGGCAGTATGGTCAGGCAGGCGGCAATGGTTTTGTGGTTTGTGGACAGGCGGTAAGGTCAGGGCGGGCGGCAGAGGTTTGGAGTCGGGAAACGTAGCAAGAGGTCTGGTACACGGCGAGGCAAATATACTATCAGGAATGCTTTCTCAAAGGCACAGGGCAACAACGATCCAGCAGGGAAGTGACGTGGGACCAAAACTTAAATAGAGACAGCGCCCGGCAATTAGCCAATTACCTGCGCACTGTCCCTTTAAATCTACATGAACGAGCGTGCGCGCGCTAGGGGGCGCGCATGCGCATACCGGCCAGCAGGGGACGCGGACCGAACAGGAGCGCAGTCAGGTGAGGAGACGGACGGATTGACCC
>JAODAL010016760.1:0-79716 GCA_025379985.1 Phyllomedusa bahiana | reverse complement strand
GGCAAAACGGGGAGGAACCACAGAATAAAGAACAAGGCGAGACGGAGGTCACGGGGCAGCACAGGGGTCAGGCAGGGCCAATGACAAACAGTGTGGAGGACACGGGAGCAGCACACCCAGCGCATGGGGTCAGAAAGGGGAAACAATACACAGGGGAGGACACGGCAACCCCACAGCGCGCTGAGGTCAAAAGGGGCACAAGACACAGTTGGGGGACAGGGCAGCACCACAGCAGCAGCATGGGTCAGACAGTGGCACAATGACATTTGGAGGGGCAAAACAGTTTTAGGCCCAAAAGGGGGGGGAACAATCACACAGTGTAGAGGTAAAAACACAGCAGTATTAGGTCAGGCATGGCAAAATGACATTTGGAGGCGCAAAACAGGGGAAGCCACAGAGTGGCAAAAGATGAGAGCGGAGGTCACGGGGGGCAGCAGATGATCAGGAAGGGGGCACAATGAAACAGGTGGAGGACAGGGCAGCAGCCACAGCAGCACATGAGGTCAGACAGTGCAAAATGAAAAATTCTAGGTGGCAAAAAAAGGGGGAAGGCCACAGGTGGCACAAGACAAGATTTGAGGTGACGGCGGCGGGGAGAAACAGCATGAGGTCAGAGAGTCACAAGACACAGGTGGATGTCACGGCAAACGCAGAGAAAACATGAGGTCATAGAGCGGCACAAGACGAGGTTAAGTGGGTGGCAAACATCCCGGGTAAAGATGGTGGTGGGAATGGAGAAAGTCAGCAATGTGTGGCATAGGCGGGGGGCGGCATCAGAATAGTTGGTGGGGGGAGGTGTTTGAAACCCCAAACGACGCCTAAGGCTTTTGGTGTGTGAAATCCGGCCGATCCACGCCTGATTTCTTGACAAAGGTCAGGTTCCCATTTCCCGTGGACAAGCGGGTTCTCCTTGGGGTAAGATGGCCCCCGCCGCACAAAAACACCCCCTCTGATGCCACACACTGGCAGGGCAGGACAGCTTCCCATGAAAAACTGGCAAGTTCGCCACACACCCAGTTTGGCTCCCCCATAGTCCAGCGGATCTTCTAACTGAGGGGGCAGAGTGCTGTCCCAAGTGGCCACAACCTGTTGATTTAGGGCTGCTCCGTCCGGCTGCTGCTGCGGCTGCCGGGGGACTGCCCCCTCCTAGGCGGGTGAAGGGCGGTATCAGTGACCCAACTTAGGGTTACTACGATGGAGCTTTTCTGCTCCTCCCCCCCCTCTTCCCCCCCCAGCCACGGCATAGTAAGGACGCAGAGGAAACCCCCCGGTCGACCCTGTCAGAGGAGGGACATGCCGAAATAGGGAGCGGCCAACTATTACGGAGGATTTCCCTATATATTTTTGGGTTTGTCTTCCCTCTCAATAGCTGGAAAAAGGGGTCCCATTTTGGACCGGTACGAGGGTCCTAGGGTGGAGGCCAAAGCTCCCTCTCCGGATGCTGACATTTGGCTGTCACAGCCAGGAAAAACGTCGCGGGGCCCTCTCACAAGTGATCCGAGGGCTCCCGCCTCCCTTTCCACTTAACTGCCACGGGGGCTTGGGGGGGCATCTACCTCGTCTTTCCCCATCCACCACCCCCTCCAGCTGCTCCACTCTCCTCCTTTTTCAAAATGGGTAGAAAAACCATCATTTCACCAGACAATGCTTCTGCTCCAAAGTCCCCTCCTCCTCCTTCTCCTCCCCCTCCATTTCATCCTCACCGGACCATTGGCCACGGATGTGTCGCAAAGTCTCCAGTCCCCTGCCCAGACAGATTTTTGCATCTGTTTTCCCGGACATAAGCAGTGGAAGACATTATTTATCCCCAGTCCTGGGGACTGAAAATAAAGCGCCTCCTCCCATGGCCTCAACAAACGGCAGGTGTCACGCATGAGCTGCCACTGGCTGACATCAAAGTTACACAGGGGAGTACTTCTGTCTGCCTGGATCATCAAAAAATCGTTAATGGCCTTTCTCTGTTCATACAGTCGGTCCAACATGTGCAGGCTGGAATTCCAGCGGGTGGAAACATCGCATATCAGAGTGTGTTGGGGAGGCCGTTCTGCCGCTGCAACTCGAGGAGGGTGTTCCTGGCTTTGTACGAATGGATAAAGTGCATGCACAGTTTCCTGGCCATTTTCAGAATGTTCTGAAGATCGGTGGAAGACTTCAGGAACCTTTTCACAACCAGATTGAACACGTGCGCCATGCAGGGCGCATGGATCATCCCTCCTCGGTGCAGCGCGGACACCATGTTCCTCCCATTGTCCGTCACCATGGTTCCGATTTGCAGTTGGCGCGGAGAAAGCCACACATCGATATTCTTGCTGCATGACGCGAGCAGTTCCTCCCCTTGTGTGACTTCGTTCGCCGAGGCAAGCCAGGTGTAGAACTGCGTGACACCGCTGTGCCCTACACCTTTGGTATGATGGAGCATACTTGTGGAGGCTGCGAGGGGGGTGGTGGTGGAGGAGGAGGAGGCGGACATTGGCGCAGGTGCAGCAGTTTGACCACGTGGAGGAGAAAGCGGCGTCTCCTGTCCAAGTTGTTGGTGTGCCTGGGCAGGAAGCACATTCACCCAGTGGGCCGTAAAGGACATGTACTGGCCCTGACCGTCGTTACTTCTCCAGACGTACGCGCTGCCGTGCACCTTGGAACAAACCGATAAGCTCAAGGACTGACCCACCTCTGTTCTACATATTTATGAAGTGCTGGTACTGCCTTTTTGGAAAAGAAATTACGGCTTGGAACTCTCCATCTCGGCTCGGCACAAGCCATTAGTTCTCTGAATGGTGCAGAGTCCACCATTTGGAAAGGGAGGGACTAGCAATACCAATTAAATTGGACAGGAGCACGGTCAGCTGCTGCACCTTAGGATGGTTGGACAGCATACTGTTGTCTCTTTGCAATCGCCTCGCTGAACGACTGCTGGCGCCATGAGTAGCGAGGAGCAGGAGCATCTGGACCGGGAGATATGTCAAAGAGAAACAGCTCCCTTCTGCAAAGGTGGTGGAGCCTTGACTGGTGCAATGGCATGTGTGCCACTGGGCGCTGCTGCTGCTGTTGCTGCGGCGGCGAGGGACCACCACATCTGGGGCCCATGTTTCCCCCCGGCCCCCCGGATGGTAAACGCTGCTTTGTTTTTGACCCCCAGGGCCGTTGTCCCAAACTTTAGCCCCCTGGCCCCCGTTTTAAATTTTTCTGCTTACAGATTTACAAAATACCCATTTTTGGCTCCTCCCGTGTCTTAGCAAAGAACTGCCAAAACCCCGGGCCGGGAGTATGGGAAATTTTTAACCCCCCAATCTCCGCACTGATTTGCCTATTTGCCGCCGCTGCCCTCGTGACCCCCTTGTCCCGCAACTTTCTTGGCCCTGCGAAGGGGGTTTTTTTTCCCCGGGGGCCGTTTGGCTCCCGCCCCTCACACTTTTGCTATACACTGACTCACGGCCCACCAAAACCCCTTGTGGCTGCGCTGCCCCCTGACGCGCAAAGCTGACGCCCTTTCTCCTGACGATGTGAAGCCCTTGCCTCCCCTGGCTCCCAAGTGCGGTGGGCTCATCTTTCATCTATTTTGTTTTCATCGTCACGGGTTTCCCCCTAAATCACCGGTCTTGGTAGGGCGAGGCGGGACCTCCCCACAACATGACCTCCCATGCCACCTCCCCATCTATATTTTTTGCCGCCTACTGCAAAAGCGGGGATTTTTGGGGCCCCATTTTTTTCATTTTCCCAAGTAGCTGTGACTGCCCTCCTAAAAAATTTTTCATCCTCGCTATTTTTGGGGCATTTTGGGGCCCGGAACCACAAGTAAAAACTTTGGCGGGGGAAAACCCGGTTTGGGAACGGGAGGGGGGTTTGTGGACAGGTAGGGGCCGCTGACCCCCCTCCCGGGGCCCCCCAATCCCAACAAAGGGGGTTGTTTGGGTTAAATTTCCCCCACCGCCCATTGGCGGGGGTTTTGTCAGAGGGCCCATCTGGGGAAAAGGAAGAAAATGCCCTAGTAAAACCAATTCAAAAAACCCCTTTGGGGTTGCTAAACAACACAGGGCCCGCAGATGACAGCGGCAGTTTGGCCTCACGAGTGCCCCCCGCCCGTCCCCTTTGGCTGCGCTGGCCTGTTCCAGAAATGTTTGTCCCACTGCCCTGAGGTGCAGAGCCTCCACTCTCTGTCTGATATACTGTTTGTTCAAAAATGTAAGACATGTTTGATGATGAATCTGTATATATAAATTACACCCTGTTTTTGACCCCAAAATGAACCCAGTAAAAAGCTTGGGAAACCCCTTGGATTAAAAATTTTCGCTCCAAAAAATGCCAGAAAAAATTTACTTGATGTGTCGTTTAAAAACACTTGTTTTTTTACAAAATGTAAAAGCCAAACAGGGAAATTTAAACCTTGGGACTAATTAGGCTAAAAAAAAAGTTATATTTTGGGCTTTGAAAAAGACGGTTTATTTTTGTCAGCACACCACAAAACAACGCTTAAATTAACCCCCTGGATGTAAATTGCTCCAAAAAATTGAGCCGCACAAACTAGTACCCTTTTGTGCGGTTAAAATTGCGTGTTTTCACCACAAAACAAGAATACAGTTGTAATTAACCTTTGCTGTAATTAGGCTACGGGAAAAATTATATTTTTGGCGTTGAAAAAGACGGTTTTTTTTTTGTAACCCAAAAGCAAAAAAACCCTTTTAATTAACCCCTGGATGAAAATTGCCCCAAAAAATTTGACCCACAAAAGTAGCTTGTAGCGTGTTACAATTGCGTTTTTTTCTACCCCACACAAAAAGAGATACAGTTGAAATTTAAACCCTTTGCGGGGGAATTAGGCTAAGGAAAAATGATAATTTTGGCGTTAAAAAAGGGGTTTTTTTTTGGGTAAGACAAAGCAAAAAAAGTTTAAATTAACCCTGGATGAAATTTTGCGCAAAGATTTGAGCCGCACAAACTATAGCTTTGTAGGGTTAAAATTGGTGTTTTCACCCACAAAACAAGAGATCATTTGAAATTTAAACCCTTTGTTTGTGAATTGGGCTACGGGAAAAAGTATTTATTTTGGCGTTGAAAAAGACGGTTTATTTTTGTAGCACACCGCAAAAACGCTATTAAACCCCCTGGTTAAAATTTTGCGCCAAAAAATTGGCCCCACAAACTATAGCTTTGTAGCGTGTTAAAATTTGCATTTTTCTACGGAAAAAACAAGAGAACAGTTGTAAAAAATTTTTCTTGTGAATTAGCTACAGGAAAAATTAATATTTTGGCTTTAAAAAAAGGGTTTTTTTTGTCACACCCAAAAAACAACCTTTTAACCCCGGATGTAAATTGCCCAAAAATTTAAGCCGCACAAACTAGTGTTTTTTAGCATTTTTAAAATTCGTTTTTTTTTATCCAACAACAAGAGATACTTTGAAATTTAACCTTGCTTGTGAATTAGGCTACAGAAAATGTATTTTTTTGGGGTTGAAAAAGAGGGTTTTTTGGGGTCAGACACCAGCAAAACAACGCATAATTAACCCCTGGGTAAATGTCCCAAAGAATTGAGCCCCCAAAAAACTAGTAGCTTTGAGCGTGTTACAATTGCGGTTTTCTACGCCGCAACAACAGAGATACAGTTGAAAAAAAACCCTTTTTGCTTGGATTTAGGCTACGGAAAAATTTATATATTTTGGCGTTGAAAAAGACGTTTTCTTGGGCAGCACACCACAAAACAAGTTTAATTTTAACCCTGGATGTAAATTGCGCCAAAAATTTGACCCGCAAAAACAGTAGCTTTGTAGCGTGTTAAAATTTGCGTGTTTTCTACGCAACAACATGAGATACAGTTGAAATTAACCCTTTGTTTGTGATTAGGCTACAGGAAAAAGTATATTTTTGGGTTGAAAAAGAGGGTTTTTTGGGGGGTCAGCACACCAGCAAAACAACCTTTATTAACCCCGGGATGTAAATTGCGCAATAGAATTGAGCAGCCAAAAATGAAGTGGTATTTGTATTGTAAAAACGCTGTTTCTTTAAATGAATACAACAGGAACTGGCTTAGATCCCACTTGGATATTGAATGTTTATGCAGCTGCAGTGGATGCACACTGGATTTCAGATCCAATACCCCAAAAAATTAGAAATAGAACATTAAGAGAACAGTCTCTGAGAACAGCTGAGACACCCCATATAAATCGCTATATAAAAATCAATTCTTCAGTAAGAGCTATTAGCCGCGGCAGCACCTTCCCTGATCAGTACAGTGAGAGCGGTATGAGCTCCCAGCATGGCGCCCGGACTTATATAGTGCGGTGACGTCACAGAATTCCACCGGTCTCTGATTGGCTTCACCTCTGCACATGTCATGCAGGCTATGCCCTTCTTCCTCCCAGAGTGCTTTGCCCCATGTAACGCCATGTGCTCGCATCCATTTTATCAATCAAAAGCACACTTCGTTCACCCGAAGTACCCCAAAGTTCGACTTCGTTCCGAACCGAAGTTTTCCTGAAATTCTAAACGAATTCCACTTCGTTAGAATCAATTCGCCTATCTCTAATTGCAGTATTTTCTTCACACTGCCTTCCAAAAAACGGATTTAAAACTGATCAAAAGCCTTGTCCCCCCAGAAATGATACCAATAAAAACATCAAATCATTCTGCAAAAAAAAATGCTGCAATACAGCCCTGTTATTGTGTAAAAAGCAGTAAAACTTACAAAATATATATAAATTGGGTATCACTGTAATCATATCAACTTGCTGAGTAAAGCTAGTATGTCATTTATACCATGTGGTGACCGCTGTTAAAAAGAAAAAGAAAAAAAACACTACCAGGATTGCTGTATTTTGTTTAAAATGCCTCATAAAAAACCATAATAAAATGTGCTCAAATTACCATATGCTCCCCATAATGGTAACAATAAAAACATCAACTCTTCCCGCAAAAAACAAGCACATAATCAGCTCTCTATATAGAAAAATAAGAAAGTTTTGACTATCAGATTATAACGACATAAAAACACAATTTATTAAAAACGTATTTCTATTGTGTAAAAGTAGTAAGACATAAAAAACTATATCAAATTGATATCATTGCAATTGTACTGAACCACATAGTAAAGTTATCCTGTCATTTATCCTGCACGGTGAACACTGTAAAAATGAAGTCCAAAATGGCGTAACTGCGTTTTTATTTCCCCTCCGTTTCATGGCCCAATTTTAAAATAAACATGGAAAACCAGTGCGCCCAAAATGCACAATACACCCATAGATGAGATCCATGAGGGGTGTTGAATCCAAAGGGGGCAACTTCTGAAAGGTTTCACCTGTTCTGCTACTTTGGGGGCTTTGCAAATGCAACACGCACCCACCAAAATCTGCGTTCCGAAGGCCAAATAGCGCTCTTTCCTTTGCCCTGCCATGCGCCCAAACGGCAGTTTAAACCCACATATAGGGTATTGCCGAACTTGGAAGAAATTGCGTAACAAAATTTGGGATGCTTTATTTCCAAGATTCCTTTTAACATTTTCAGCTAAAATTGCAGATTGTTGTAAAGAGACAAACGCTTAAAAACAAAGTGGAACACCTGTGGGGCTGATATATCCACTATACACACACACTCACACACATATATTAATACAAAAAAAAATATATATATATATATAGATATCTATATATATACACAGTACAGACCAAAAGTTTGGACACACCTTCTCATTCCAACAGTTTTCTGTATTTTCATGGCTAAAAAAAATTGTAGATTCACATTGGAGGCATCAAAACTATGAATTAACACATGTGGAATTATATACTTAACCAAAAAGTGTGAAACAACTGAAAATATGTCTTATATTCTAGGTTCTTCAAAGTAGCCACATGTGTTAATTCATAGTTTTGATACCTTCAGTATGAATCTACAATTTTTATAGTCATGAAAATACAGATAACTGTTGGAATGAGAAGAAGTGTCCAAACTTTTGATCTGTACTGTATACACTTTTTAGGAGTGTTTATTAAGTTTTAATGACCTTTGGTTACTACAAACCTGAAATGGCACCTAAATAAAATTGTATTGAAAATGAGACCCCAAAGTCCGGTAGGTGCTCCTCCTACTCTTAAGCTTGTGGTTGAGCCAAATAGCGCAGTAGGGCCAAATGTGGGATATCTATAAGAAACTGCAGAATCTGGGGAATTAATATTGAGTTGCATTTACCTGGTCACCTCTACCGTGTTCCAATGAATAATGGATAAATCTGAAAATCTTCAAAAAAAAGGGAAATTTCCCCTCCACTTTTCTTTAATTTCTGTGAAATACCTAATGGGTTAAAAAAAACTTCCTAAATGCTGTTTTAAATAGTAGTTTTTTAGATGAAGTCATTTATGGGGTTACCTGACATGCAGGCCTCTCAAAACCACGTCAGAACTGGACTGGTTCCTAAAAAAATCTATTTTGCAAATTTTCCTGTAAATGTGAAAAATTACTACTAAATTGTATTTTACTGAAGTACTTATAACAAATGCCATACATGCATAGAAAAGTCCAAGCATTCTGTAAAGCATTGCAAACAGGTATATATGGCAAGATATCAAGAAAATAAACATAAAAGAGAAACCATAAGATTACAATAGCCTTATTGCAAACACGAAAAGATTCATATTACAGGTATATGATGAGAACTAAGGGGTGTATCAGTTTTATATAGTGTAGAAGTATAACAACCAATGCCAGGGTTAAATAGGGCGGGTCATCTGAGCAGAAGCTCACTCGATCGTGGACAAAGATTATGAACGCTGACTTGTCCCATTTGCCTTTCAATCAAGTGAGTCAAGTGTCAAGAGTCATTGCGCATAATAAACGGATTCAGTCCATAGGGACCACCGGTCTCTAACAATAGCAACTCTGTGGGGAGGAACCAATAGACTGGTTTCAGCACAATATTGGTTGTTGATTCTAACCAGGACCTCTGAAAGAGAGGGTGTGGAAGAGGATTTCCAGGCAGCAGCTATAGTGAAGCGGGCAGCAATCAAAACCTGTGCTAGAGTCGTATGGCAGTTTAATGGCAGTAAATGATAGGATAGGTCTAGTAGCGCCATGTCTGGGGAAAGGGTAAATTCTACCTTTAGGATGTGTTGTAAGAGTTTTTCTACTCTGCTCCATAATGGTCGTACTACCGGGCAGCTCCACCACATGTGCAGCAGGGAGCCTATCTGTCCACATTGTCTCCAGCACAAATTGGAGTATCCAGGGGTCGAGTGGGCTATACGTGTAGGCGTTAAGTACCATCTCAAAGTTATTTTTCTGCCTAACTCTAAATGGTTGGCACAACTGGAGTGTTTCCTTATAATATTTGTGGCTTGGGACCAGCATTCTGGGGAGAAGGTCTGTCCCAAGGATTCTTCCCATCGGACCTCATAGTCCGGTTTGTCGGGGGACCCGCTATCAAGAAGGGTTTGATATGCTGCTGAGAGGCCTCCTTTAGTTGAGGAGTCACTCCATAACAGCCTGTGGAAGGGGGAGGAAGGGCTTGTGTAATCTGGCCATTCCATTGCTTGAATTGCATGTCTGATTTGGAGGTATAGGTAGAATTGACTACGGGGAATTGGAAAGTGATCGCGTAGATCCTCAAAGGACCGGAGGAGATGATCATTCATAAGTTCCCCCAGCGTGTAGATTCCCAAATTAATCCAGAGATGGATTGGTACCTCAGGGGCTAAACAATATAGAATGGAGAGCGGGCATTTGGTTCTGGAAATGTGTACCTTTCGAGACTGGACCACATGTTTTCGCCATGCGTTTACTGCATGAGTCATGGTGAGTAAACCCAGTTCAGGTGGTTTCCAGCCAAACAGCATGGCTACCAGGTAATCCCTAAAAGTGCCTTTTGGGAGGGTAGAATTTTCAAGTAGTTGCCAGTGAGGAGCTACTGAGGAGCGCCAAAACATGGAGAGCGGTTCTAACACTGAGGCTGCGTTATAATGAGAAAGATTCGGGACAGATAAGCCCCCATTGCTAGCTCTTCGGAATAGGTGTTGCCTCTGCACCCTAGGTTTTTTCCTATTCCAAATAAAGTGAAGGAGTTGGGTTTGCAGCTTGGTCAGGAGTTCCTTAGGGAACAGGAACGGTAATGATCTGGATACATATAGAAATTTGGGTAGCAATAACATTTTGGTGACATTGATACGAGCCAACCATGATAGCCCGAAAGTATTGAGTCTAGTTATTTCTTCTGAAAATGTTTTGCTCAATTCTGCTAAGTTCTCCTTTATTGTGGTTTCTAACTCTGGGTAGATTTTGACCCCCAGATAGGAAATGTGTGAGGAGGCCCAGACAAAATTTAGCTGAGAAAGCTGCTGTTTCAGGGAGGGAGAGCAGTTGAGTGGGAGGAATATAGACTTGGAGATGTTCAACTTGTAATAAGAAAGTTGAGCAAACCGATCTAGTAATGTGAGCAGTGCAGGGACAGAGGTCTCTGGGTTCCGCATCATAACAAGAATGTCATCTGCGTACATATTCACTTTGTGCTCCTGTCCATGGATTGTTATACCCGCGATATTAGCCGATTTCCTTATGTGTTCTGCCAGAGGTTCCGCACATAGATCATAAATCAAGGGAGATAATGGGCAGCCTTGTCTCGTGCCGTTCGATATGTCGAACCTGTCAGAGAGGAAACCCGAGGCGAAAACTCTGGCAGAGGGAGATGTATATAGGGAAGTAATGGCTGAGAGAATCATGCCATGGAAGCCAAATTTCTGTAGGACACACTTCATATAACTCCAGTTAATCCTGTCGAAGGCTTTTTCTCCATCTAAGGAGAAGAGAGAGAGAGGGGTTTTTTGATTATGGGCTACTTGTATTACATTTAGAACCCTTCTTATGCCATCTCTGGCTTGTCTACCTTTAACGAACCCAACTTGGTCTTTGTTGATCAGGAAGGGAAGGAATTCATTTAGTCTGTTGGCCAAGATTTTAGAGAATAATTTAATATCAGAATTTAAGAGGGAGATGGGCCTATAATTTGTAACTAAATCTTCAGGTTTACCTAATTTATGGATAGTTGAAATGTGGGCACATAGCATTTCCGCTGGCGGAGCTCCTTTTGTGGCGATCGCATTGAATAATCTGGATAAGTGGGGGGAATGGATATGGGAGAGCAATTTATAGTACTCGTTAGTAAACCCATCTGGGCCCGGGGATTTATTGCATTTTAATTGGGAAATAGTTTGTTGCACTTCCTGGAGCGAAATGGGCCTATTTAGGATATTTAGTTGTTCCTGCGTCAGCGACGGAAGAGCAACTTCATTAAGGAATTTATCTATGGCCGCACCTGAAACCGGGGGGTATTTGTATCCAATTGCAAGTTGTATAGGGCGCCGTAATATTCCGCAAAAGCATTAGAAATTTGTTGGGGGTCTAGAAGTCGGCCAGAAGAGGAGGAGGTTATATAAGGGATACGTGTTCTAGCCTGGAGTATTTTAACCCTTCGTGCCAAAATTTTGCCAGGTCGGTCGCCTTGAAGGTAGAAATTCCACCGAAGTTTGTTCAAGTGGAATTCGTACTGTTGAAGTTGTAATGCCGAGAGTTTAGCTTTAAGTGTTTTTAGTTTTTCTTTAAGTGGTTTCGAGGAAGTTGTTTTGAATTGCGATTCAAGATCCTTAATCTCGTTTAGAATGTTGTGTAGGAGGGATTCTCTATTACGCTTCTCCCTCGCTCCTATTTTCATACAGACTCCTCTGAGGTATGCCTTATGAGCACACCACAGTGTTTCCTCAGATGGGGCTGTAGGGGCGTTTATCTCAAAGTAATCCGCAAGGGCTGTCTCAACCTCTTTAGTGATTCTTTCAGATTTAAGTAAGAAGTTATTCAATCGCCATGGGGAGTGAAAGGAAGGGGAATGGCCTGTGTTCAGGGTAAGATAGACGGGAGCATGATCCGACCAAGTCTTAAACCCAATTTCAGAGTTAGATACTGATAGTAACGCTGCTCTGTTGACCAGAAAGAAATCTATTCGAGAATGTGAGTCTCTCGCTGCTGAGTAGAAGGTAAAATCCTTCTCAGAGGGATGAGCGTATCTCCAAGGGTCATGCAAGTTTTCTTCCCTGATCAGGTTATGCAACTCTGGGTAAGATTTAGAACAATTACTAGATCTATCGGCAGACCTATCTACCACTGAATTAAAATCTCCACAGATTGTCAGGCTGCCTCTGGCCTCTTTTCTGATTTTAGCAAATGTCTTCCTGAGGTAGGAAATCTGATGTTGGTTTGGTGCATAGATTCCAACTAGTGTGACAGGAACAGAATTTAGGGTACAACGTAGAATTATGAACCGGCCGTTTTCATCAACCACACAGTCCAAGAGTGAAAAAGGAACTGAGTTTTTGATGAAGAGGGACACCCCAGCCTTTTTTATATTCAAGGAAGCATGGTAGGCTCGGGAGAAATTTTTATTATGCAGTCTGGAGGAATCTTTCTTACATAAGTGTGTCTCCTGGACACACACAATATCTGCGCGGGACCGAGAAACCTCCTTCCAAAATAGAGACCTCTTAAAAGGGGAATTTAACCCATTAGCATTCAATGACATAATTTTCACCCCCATTGAGCTGGGTTAAGTGAGCAGTTTAGGGGAAGGAAAGTGTTCCCACTCCCTTCCGGTGTACCTGTAAATGAAGTCACATCAATGGCAATCTGGCTAAGGCAAATTAACACAGAGCTATAAAAATCAACAAAGCCATTCATCAGCTTAACAAGGAACAAACTGAGAAGAAGGGATTCCACGTTTCGGGAATCTAAAGTGGGGCAAGTCATTGCCTACAACCTAAAGAAGGAAAAGTCGCAGTAGGTGATAACGGAGTGAGGTGCCTCCGAAGAGATCCAGAACAGCCCCTCCAGCTGGGCTTAGACACGGAGACCACAATCACTCCGGAGGTCTAGACCTAGATCTTGTGCGGGCCCTCTTATCTGACCACAGAGGGGTGATCAGTTCCGGTCTAAGTTGCTTCTTTCTGACCGGGCTAGCATTCGAAGGGGAGAGTAAACTCCAGCTGCGAAGAGTTAAGCAGGCGTCACTTGGAGAATTGCAGATGAACTGTGAGCCGTCCCTTGTTATAATTAGTTTCACTGGGAATCCCCAGCGGTACTGGATATTTTTCTCACGGAGGATTTTGGTATAGGTTTGGAACTCTCGACGCCTGAGCATTGTTGCTGCGGATAAGTCCAGAAAAATGGAGAGAGCCTGGAATCGGTCAGGGAGTGAGTCCTTTCTACGTAGAGTGCGGAGGAACTCTTCTTTCGTATTGTAAAAGTGGATTCTGGCTATGGTATCTCTGGGTACCTGGGGGGGAAGATTTTTGGGTTTTGGTAGCCTATGGATTCTATCTATAGTGAGGTCGAGCGTGGAGGCGTCTGGCAGGACCGAGGCCATCAGGTCAGTAAGGAAGGCATTTAGTTGGTCTGGGGCCACATTTTCAGGGATTCCTCGTATCCTCACATTGTTACGCCTCGATCTGTCCTCTAGATCAAGGACTTTGGATGCTAGACGATGTACTTCCTCCTCCAAGTTGCTATTGGCGTCAATCAGACTGTTATGGGATTTTGCAAACTCAGCCATCTTGTGCTCTATATGATCTGTGCGGGAGGCTAGGGAGTGGAAATCTTGTTTCAGCTCCTCCATCATCTGCTTGATATCGGATTGCAATGAGGATCTGAAGGAGGAAAACAGGTGTTGGAGCGAGGCCACTGTGAGAGGTTGGGAATCCGGTAGACTTTGGTGTTCGAAGTCTATAGACTCTGCTCTGGAAGACGGAGTGGGGGATGGCGGAGGGGGAAACCTGAGTTCTCTTTTAGCCTGTGACGAGGAGAAGTATTCGGGGAGCTTAGTTGGCTTGTTTTTCTTAGAGGTGCCACCCATGTTGTCAGAGAGTGGTGCAGATAAGAATCAATAAAGGCAACTAATGGGCGGGATCTCAGAAGATATAGCGGGACAATCTCTGTGATACAGCAGTGTGTGATAGTTAGTTGTCGTGTGGGTAAGTTCAGGAGCCTTCCCCCTCTTTTTTTTCTTTTTTTTTTATTTTTTTTTTTGATTATTATCTTTCTTTTTTCTCCCTAATCAGCCGTCAGGCTGCCGAAAAGGAAAAGGTCTTTTGGACAGTACACTTGGTGGGGATGACCAGGGTAGATCGGGCTGTTCGACTGTCGTGTGACTAAGTAGTCCTATGTGGGCAGATACAGTGGCTCAGCAGGGCAGTAGCTGTGATGGCATATTACTCCCACTCGGGCACATCAGTTAGGCAGTTCAAGCAGTTCAAGCGCCCCCCTGTTATCAGCGTATTCTATGTGCGGGAGGGGGCCACTGGGACCTGTCAATATCCCCTTTTACGTGTGGGCCGAGTTAGTGTCTCACGCAGAAGAAAGCTGTAGAGGTGTCCAAAATGGCGCCGGAGGCTACTGGGACTGATATGGCGGCTACGCGCAGCTGCTTTCCCCTGTAATGTGTGGGAGCCCGTCCCCGATTCCTATGTCTGCAGGGGATGTATTAGCCGGGGGTAGCTGGAGCAAAGACTCTGTAGGTTTTCCCTTGTGTTAGGGCCGGCTGGGGATAAAATGGGAGCTGGATAAAATGGCGCCGGTTTGAGCTGGAGGCCGCGTGTTGCTACTTTCATCAGCAGCGTGAGGCAGCCTGTCCCAATCTCTCTGCCCACATGGGATTTGTTAGCCGGAGGAAGTTAGAGCAGAGTCCTTGTCAGTTACTCCCTGAGTTAGGGCCGGACAGGGATAGAGTGGCGGCTGTGTAAAATGGCGCCGGGTTTGAACTGATGGCCGTGTATAGCTGTTTTCTTCAGCAGCGTGCGGCAGCTTGTCTCAGTCCCTCTGTCTGCAGGGGAGTTGTTAGCTGGGGATGATTGATATAGTGTCCCTGAGGGTGCTCCCTAAGTTGTAGCCGACCAGAGATGAGAGAGGGGCTATGTAAAATGGCGCTGAGCGCCCGTACCTGCTCCGAGCACCGCGAGCGGTCTCCTGCGCTTCTCCTGGTGCAGTCTCTCAGGTCTCAGCGATGTGACTGTTGTGGGGTGCGTCCGCGCCCGTGCTCTGCAGTTAGGGAAGATTTAATGCAGTCAAATGCTGGGCACAGTCCCGTCAGGCTAGATGGGAGAATGCTGCGTCCTTCGCAGCTGCACAGCCCGTGCTCCGTCTCCACGTGAGATGTTCCACACGCCCCGATACCGCGGGTCTAAGGCAAGCAGCGACTCCAGACGGGTCTCAAACTGCTCCTCTCCTCTATTAGAAACCGAGCAGGGTGGTCAGGAGAAGGTCTGTGGTCTTCTTAGGCTTAGTTGGGCCGTTTTTCTGGAGGTTCAGGTCCGGAGCTCTCACCGGAGACGTCTGCTCACATGCCCGGTTAGGCCACGCCCCCATTACTACTAAATTTTTAAGCCCCCTAATGTTGTAAAAAAAGACATTTCAAAAATGATGCTAACCTTCAGTAGACATATGGTAGATGCTAGTTATAATCCATTTTGAATGGAATAACTGTCTTACATGCAGAAAATTTTGAACTTTGAAAATTGTAAACTTTTTAACATTTTCACGACATTTTGATATTTTTCACAAATAAACAAGGATTGCACGTACTGAAATTTCTTACTAATTTAAAGCACAATGTGTCACAAGAAAACAATCTCTGAATCAATAAAATAGTGTCGAAAAGTTATTTCCCAAAAGTGACACCTCAAAAACAAGGGGCACTTCCCCCTTGCATAGACTAAAAAAAAAATTTAATTTAAATGTAGGAGTTTTGTATGCGTGTCTTCATTGGGGCAGATCTTAATTTCATTTGGAAATAGGCCCGTCCTGAGATGTTGTGCACAGCAGAACTCTAGAGAGTTTTCAAGAAAATGCTTAGATATCTAGCTTGACTAATGATTTTAATGAAATACTGATAACTAGGATAATCATAATCTCGGATCCTGGCCGGTGGCGGCTCTGGGTCAATAATGAGGTCTATACTGGAGCAGGTTGGTTCTTGCTTTGGGTTTTGGGGCATTAACCAGTGGAGAGCCTGGGCTTTAAGTCCTTGTCTCTCTCCCTCACCCACATTTTCCCCACCCTTGGTTGAACTCGATGGACATGTGTCTTCTTTCAACCTACTAACTATGTAACTATGTAATCACATGGATAGGCAAAAGTGTCGAAAAGTTATTCTCACATAATGTGACACAGGTCAGATTTAAAAAATGGGGCACTGTCAAGACGGCCAAAACTGGCTGTGGCATTATGGGGTTAATTAAAATCTTACAAAATACTTTTTTTATACTTTTAAATTGTACGTTTTGACGTTTTGTTCATGACAGTGTAGTTCATTGGGTCAGTCTTTATTCTACATTTGGCAATAATAGGCACACAACAGGTCTCACTGAGACCTGTGGTGTGCCAAGCAAGATCACTCCCATAGTTTCTATTCACTGACATGCTATTCTATCATTTTATTTCTAGCTTGCTATGATGTGTTTGAAATCACTGATAATACTACAATAACTCCATAAATCTCGACTGACAACAGGATTTATGGTAGATGAAACAAAGAAAGTCTTACACCTAGAGAGCTTTAATACATGAGGCCTTATGTTTCTTCTGAGAATTCTGTCTCTCTTTGCTTCTTAAATCTGTTATCTTTCCATCTGGCAAATAGAAGAGGAATGACCAAGTTATTATACTTCTACAAACACTATGGGCAGAAAAATTGCCGTCCACGCATCAAAAATCACAAATGTTGCCCTATCTGTCTGGTTCCTAACCCTATATTTGACCCCATTACTATCATTTCATTATTTTGTGCACTTTAGATCTTAGAAATATCATATTCAGATGATTTGTCTGATACTTGAATTTAAAAAAAATATTCAAGTGCATAGATATCCCTAAAAACATAGCTTTCAACTTTATCAATGCTTTTTGATGAATTTGTTTGTGACCTAAGAAAAGATAACACATTAAGCCATGATATCATGGTCAAGCCAAACTGAGCTATATCTGTAAATGTTTTGGACTGTTAGCTACTTTGACAAATAAATAAGTGGATGCTAGCCCAAGGTTCTCATCTATCATATATCCTGCATGTACTAGAGAAAATAAAGATGGGCCTGTTCAGGATGGTGAGTAAATTGCCTGGTCACGAACTAGTTAACCATTGCATGGTCTTGCGAGTATTTACCTGCAAATCCATGATGTTGCTCATCAAGCTAAATGATAATCCCTGGTGAGAGACATCACAACAGTTGTTGGCTGCGGCAAAACCACTCAGTGACTGTGTTGTAGATGGAACCGCAAAAGGGCTCTACTTTCCAGCAGGGTACCAAATCAGAATATTAGTTGGAACGTGCCAGAGAAATCACAGCCTGACACTTTCTCAGACAAAGAGTTCTCTAAACTGTATTGCACAAACTCAAGGTTTTAACAGATTGGGGGTGTACACATTCCTTAAGCAACATCGCCCCTTTTGATTGGCTCTTTTTATCTACATTTTAAATGACCCTCCTCTCTCTTTGTTAGAGGGAAGCAAAATAACTAAGGTGAGCAGCCATTTTGGCATATCAGGGTGTGTCTGAACACAGACGCCATCTTGTGGGTGGAATAGACATTACAAATAATACATTCTATAACAGTTATCCTATATAAACAGATTATATATGCAGCTATTTGCCAACACATTAAAAAGTGTATGGTTATACAGGCAGCTTTTACGTGCAGTATATAAAGACATGTGAGGTATTATACTGATTAATAGATTAAAATACAGACACAAAGGATCACACATATATAACCTTTGTTCCCATCCACAACAACTGTGCTGAGACCACACCATGTATTTCTATGTCTTTATGCACATTTCCAATCACCGGAACATTATGATCCAAAATACAATAATACTGTAAATGGTCAATGCCTACCAAAAGGAATAACTTTAAACTACTTTTCCCCAGTGAAAAATCTGGAATATAGCTCTCACTTATCAGTTATAATGTAGGGTGTGTGATTACCCTATAAGTGGTGTTATTTGATTTATTCAGTAAATGTGTATTGTATGTAAACATGTACATAATGTATTGCAATGATGACTAAGCATCTTTAATAGGCACATGGGTGCTTTAACCACCGAGGGCCACATGTATGAAACTGTTTAGGCCTAAAACTCACTCTTTTCCCCATAGTAACCTATGGGCATAAAAGTGAGTTTTAGACCTAAAGAGGTTCATTAATGTGGCCCCAAGTGACGAGTGCAGTTTTCAGCAAATCAGAAAGAGAGCTTGCAAGGAGTTCTGGTTAGTGTTTTTGTGTTGTAAAGATCATGAAAAGAGGTTATCTGCACACCTGCCACTTGGTGGAGTACAGCAGGCTAGAAGCAAAACATCAGCTTAGGGCATGTCCCCACTGCACGGGTTTACGGCCGGTTTTTCAGCCGGTTTGCGGTTTTTCAGACCGTCTGAAAAACCGGCCGAAAATAAGCACAATTGTGCTCTATGGAAAACCCGTGCAGCAGTCCCAACTGCACGGGTTTTCTGCCCCGCGGTTTTGCCGCCGGCGGACCGGCGGCAAAACATTGAGCAAGCACCATCTTCTGACGGAATCTGTGCTTCTCAATGAAAGGAGGGAGGGCTCTTCTCCGCTCATCGCGGAGAAAAGCCGTCCCCCACGCGGCCGTGAGCACGGGCGCAAAACAGGACAAATACCGGCCGGCAAACCGACCGGTATTTGTCCTATGCCGTGTGAAAGCGCCCATAGTGTGCTTTCACACATCGCAGTTTTGGTGCAGTTTTAACTGCGCTTCAATTAAACTGCCTTTATTACCAGCAAGCTTCTTTCAGTTGTCTAAATTGTTCAGAAAGGTGTTTCTAGTAAGTAACCAATTACTGTGTCTGAAGTCTTGTGGATTACAAACACACTAATTGATTACTCACTTTCCAAACAGTTTAGCTAAGTGAAAAAAGCTTGCTGGTAATAATGTTTTTTTTTATTGGGCGCAGTTAAAACTGCATCAAAACTGTGTTGTGTGAAAGCTCCCTTAGGCCGTGTTCACACGGCTTATTTTGCCGCAGATTGGCGCCGTACTCCGTGCCGGATTTGCGCTGCAGTACGGCGCCAATCTGTCGCAGTAATTACGGAATCCACTGTTCTCTATGAGAACTGTGGATTCCGTCGTTCCTACCCGCTCGGCGAATCCGCCGGGCGGGGAGAAAGTGACATGCACATTATCCAGGCGCAATACGCGCCGTGGATAATGGCAGTCTATGGCGCCGGCGGGCCGCGCCCCCACACAGCCCCCGGACCCTCCCCTTATTCAAGCCGGAATTGCGAGCGCAATCCGGCTCGCAAATCCGGCGTGAATAAGCCGTGTGAACGGGGCCTAAGTGTGCTCACAGAAACAAGGATGAAGAAAGACAGATAGAAGAGAGAGAAATAGAGAGAAAACAGGCAACTGTTCTGAAGGAGATAAAAGAAAAGGGTCAGAGGACTGGTGTAGATGGTACAACTTAGTCCTACAGCATGACCACATATCCCAGACCAGACATCTAGAGCAACCAGAAAGGCTGCTTAGTACAGGAGAATTGCTGAAGTAAAGGTTGCAGGATTAAAGAGAATTCTCCTGATTATGTGCTTATTTATACGATGAGATGTAAACTGTACTGTGCTAAGTAAGAGAAACACCATGAGTAAAGCCTGTTTAGATCCCAGGCTGAAGAGTCTCTGTGGTTATTTCCACTACATGTCCTAGCAACACCACTGGTAGGTAAAGCAACACAAAACATACATCAGCTATCTAGGTATACCTGCCTGCTTGACACCTGGAACTTGGCTACACCTTAAAATTATATGTTAATCCTATTATAACGTATGCCTCTGATGTCTGCTGCAACCAACAGTAAATACTAAGCTTTCTGCCTTCTGTACTTCACACAATCTTTACTATTCATATTTCTGAAATACACAACTATCATTGAGACTTTACTGCTTAAACCTTCATAGGATAGTATTGCTTTAAAATATTGAATATAAATACAGTAGCAGTATTTTAATCTTTGGAATACATATCACACATTTGGAAGTTTTTAAATTCTATTTTGTAAGCAATATGTAGAATGAAATATAAAAATATATTTTATAGACAGTATCTCAATCATGACACATGCATACCATGAAATACGCTGAATATGGCATGCATCATTTTAGCTTGCTAGTCTGAAATTATCTACAAAAACATAAGTATAAGGTTTCTACTGATGTGTTATTAGCTGCCATGCATCTAATCCAGATGTCAGCTCCAATCTCAATCAGATACATTTTATGATTTAGCTGCTCTGACCCCTAATCCTGAGACTAAAACCTTGTCATGATTACACATATATATTGTATATAGAAGATAATGATTCACTGCTATATGATAATGGGACCAATATGAATCCACTTTTTAGCCTTCATTATCTTAAATGGGGAAATATAGTTCAATATTGGAAAGTTCACTAGTTGGCAAAGCAGCAAACAGGCAGGTTTCCCCATCTTTACTCATATATAGTTGTGGTGCCTGTGTAGAAAGGAACCCATGTATATATTCATATAATTATATCAAACCTAAACTTGATGGATCATGTTGTGACACATAAAGTTAGCTTCACTTGCATGACTTTATGAGAGATCAGTCCTGTCAAACTAACCTGAACAGTTTCTACTAGTAGATAAGCTCCAGACTAGACCTGGGTAAGACTGTGGAATTTGTCTGCCTGGACTTTTTAAAGGCATTTGATAATGTGCCACATAAAAGATTTGTGCAAAAATGGAAAATGCTGGGGCTGGGTGGTAATATCTGGAAATGGGTTCACAATTGGTTCAACAATAGGAAACAGAGGGTGGTTAAAAATGAAACATACACTGATTGCATCACAGTTGACTATAGGGCACTGAGGAGTTCAGAAGGGTTGTCTCCTTTTCAGTTTATTTATTAATGGACTTGTCGATGGCTTACAGTACAGAATGGCAATGTTTTAAGAGAAACTAACATACAGCGTCCCATTGATAGTAGTAGGGTGGATATAGGATAGCAAGCCAGTATGGGTTAAAAAAGCATACATCCTTTATTATGATCAGCATTAAAAGTCATTATAGTTTCATGTTCAGACAGTGCAACAAGCCACTAACCGTACTCAACAGTGTGCAGTCGGATATTCCTCTGGCAGAGACCAACGCGTTTCAGTGACGCACACCTTATTTCAGGTCTGGCCCACGATATCTGGTCAGAGTTTAAATAGAGACTGGGCGTTGTCCTATGTGCTAACAAATTTAACTCTTTAAAATCTCTATGAAAACGTAACATGATAAACACATAGTAAAAACATATATCTAGAGAGAATATCCTACTCAAGTCACAAAAAACTTATAAAAATTATGGAATCGTCACATCCTAACATATAAAATGTATCAGGGTATTTTAATAATGGCAAAGATGTCATACTTGACATTCAGACTATGCTGTTGTCGGGTTCTCAATGTGAATATCCATTTGGCCTCACAGTTAAGTAATTTTTCTCGTATGTTGCCTCTCCTAGTATTAAGTGTGACTCTTTCAACCCCAATACAGCAAAAAGACTTTAAATCTCCTGCATGTTTTTCTATGAAGTGTTTTGACACTGCGACCATAGTAGTTAGCCATTGCGATTTTTTGGAATCAGAGATATGGCATCTAATCCTTGTTTTGAGAGTGGTAGATGTACATTCAACGTACTGTTTATGGCAAATTGCACCGGAAATCAAATAGATCACGTTTTTAGTGTTGCAATTTATGTATTGTCGTATTTTGTAACATTTTTTTGTAACATAAGAAATGAATGTATCTTTGACATCCATAAAATTGCAAGTTAGACATGCGGTATGTCCACAACGAAAAGAACCTGAGGTTGTCAACCATGTTTTGTGTGATCGATTCTCTGTGCTCAAAAATAAGCTGGGGGAAACAATAGAACCTATATTAGGGGCTTTTTTGGAAATAAATCTGACTCCTTTGTCCATAATGTCGGCCAAGCTAGGGTGCGTGTACAGAATAGAAAGATATTTTTTGATGATTTCAACTACCTGTTTATATTGTGGAGAGTACATAGTAGAAAAAGTAATACCTGAGAAGCCTTTTTGTTATCTCTTTTTATTGTTCTCAACTAGTAGGCTATCATGTGACATCAATTCTACCTTCTTTTTTGACCTTATCAAGGTTTTATCTGAATATCCTCTTTGTTTCATTTTCTTAAGAACAACCTGCTGCTGTATTTCAAAATCCCTTTGAGAACTACAATTTCTTTTGGTACGAATTAATTCCCCTGTAGGGATGTTATGGATGACGTGATGTGGGTGGCAAGATTTTGCATGTAACAATGAATTTTGTGAAGAAGGCTTGAAAAAATGTTTGTTGATGATACAAACCTCTATGGTAATTGACACAGAGGAGGATGCTAAAATATTACAGAGGGATTTAGGAAAGCTGTAGGTTTGGGTGGAGAAATGGCAAATTAAGTATAATCTGTAGAATTGTAAGGTCACTTGGGCTGAGGAAACAAAAATACAATGATGTAATACATAGTATAATATTGAGTAAAACTATGGCTGAAAAAGACTTGAGGATATTGGTAGACAGAAGTCTTAAATTTAGCAACAATGCAAAGCAGCTGCTGTCGAAGGAAATAAAATCATGGGTTGCATTAAAAGAGGCATAAGTTCTCGAGACAGGAACGTAATTTTGACTCTATCCGAATCACTGATGAGATCACATATGCGATATTATGTACAGTTTTGGGTGCTGGGGTATACGAAGCACACAGCTGAGCTAAAGTGGGTGCAAAGAAGGGCAACCAAGGTGGATATGTGAATGAAAGAATTGCAGTACCAAGACAGACTTTCAAACTTGAGGTTTTTCAGCTTTGAATAAAAAAAACAGCTTAAGGGCAATTTAAGCACCATGTACAAATATGGGAAGGATAGTAAACAAGTCTCTTGCTTGATCTTTTTACACCTAGGCCTGTAACAACAACAACAAGGAACAACAACAACATCCTGAGGAAAGTAGGTTTCACCATCATCACAGAAAGAGATTCTTTACTTACAGATTCTTTACTGTAAGTGGTGAGACTATGGATCTCGCTGCCACAAGAGGTTTTTATGGTGCATTCATTGACCAAGCTCAAGAAGGGTTAAGATGTCTTTCTAACAAAATATTACAGGTTATGAGGCTATATTCTGGAGATAATAATCTAGGGATTGTTTTGATTGCCATAACTGGAGTCAGGTACGCATTTTTCCTCTTGTATTGGACAATTGACTTCTGCCTCATAGGACTTTTTTTCTTCCTCTGGATCAACAATGAAGCATTATATTTTGGACTTGATGGACTTCTGTCATCTTCCAACCTTATCTACTATGTTACTGTTACCCATATCACATTTTCATCCTTCACACATATTAATTTGTCAATATAGGGCTAACTACTATATGTAGTACCTTGTACAGTACCTACTACTCGCCTAGTTCTGCTTTAAGATGACTATATATACTGACTTCCACCTGATCCTCACTCTCTTCATGCACCCCTTTTGAAGCTTTTCAATCTATGCATCACACCTTATTGGACGCCTACGCGGCCTAGGCAGTCAACTACTCCTCCTTCCCTCCCTATTCCTGCCTAAAGGACTAACATTCCAATATTTAAAACCCATTAGGACTTTCTACAACATTTATTTATTTTTTTTCTCATGTGGCTGTTAACTGAGGCCTCCATCAGCTTCAAAGACAGTAGTTGTCTCTCTGTGACATGTGCTAACTTACATCTATCAGTCTACTTCAGTCTAACATTGATTAGTTTGATAGTGTCTTGTCTCTCCTTTGGGATCCTTTTATTGGTGTTTGCTGGTGTTCCAGTTATGCCTAAGATCTGATATGCTTAGAAGGACATATGTTTTGGCTTTTTTCATCTGTTTTTTGTTTAAATTTGTTTAAATTTTTGTGTATTTTGCATTACAGCAACAAAAGGACATTGTTGAAGATATACTATCACTTTTATTCTCATCTTCATGAGTAATGCTCCTTAAGATAAACTGTAAAATAAATATTTAAAAATAAAAATGCACCAAGTTAATAAGGTCTTTATTACAAGCTTTCATTGTGTGGTAGAGATAGACCCACTGATCAGCCATAATATTGAAGCCACTAACAGCTGAAGTTAATAACACTGATTATCTTGTTACAGTGACACCTGTCTACAAGTGGGATATGTTAGGCAGTAAATGAACAGTCAGTTCATGTATTAAATCCAAGAAAAAAAGGCAAACTCAAGGATCTTGGAAACCTGAAATTGTGATTCCTAGGCAACGGGGTGAGAACATCTACAAAATTTCATATCTTTTGAGGTACTCCCTGTATGCATTGGTTAGCACCAAAGTCCAAGTAGAACAATCGGTGAACAAGCAGAAGGCTAATGGTTGACCAAGGCTCATTGATGCTCATGAAAAGCAAAGGTTAACCTGTCTGGTTCCATCGCACAGAATAGCTATCCATAAAACAATTTGTGTTATAAAGTTAAAGCTGGCTATGTAAGCACATGCTAACCCCCATCCACCTCCCAAAGTCTTAACAATGAGCACATGAGCATCAGAATGGATGACTGATCAATAGAACAAGGAGGCTTTATTTGATAAAGATGACAAAGTTCAAGATATTCACTTGGCTTCCTCAATATTTTAATTATATTGAGCATCTGTTTGATGTGCTAACAAATACAAGTTCAATCCAGGGGAAAATCTGAATATAAGGACATAGCCTCAATGGGTCAAAGTTGTTTTAGTCACATAGATAGATAGATAGATAAACCAACCAACCAGTAGAACATCATTCCGAAGTTAAAAGAAGGGTCGAAAAGTGATGTCAGTAGTAAAGCTCCAGTTTCAAGAACTTATAAAACCTAAAAAAAATTCAATGATCACAGCACTCAAATTGTTAAAAAGGTGCCTTTGCTGGACATGTGTAAAAAAAAAAAAACGTTTGGGTTTTTTGAATCGACAGACACATTAGACGGATGATTAGAAAGACAGATAGATGGATGGATACAAAATGCAGCACTCAAAAATAAATATGCTGCAGGCAAACTGAGTTGAGAAAGTTGCGGCACTCCAATCAGTCTAGATATCCAAGTGTACTTTATTTTCCCAGGTATCAAAACAGCAATGTGTGGGCTCCGATCCAGAGCCTTCTTCCAACCATAGGGATAGAAGATAGACAAACAGACTGATAGGTAAATAGATGGATATGAATATGTCATTGTGATTGCAAAAGAATATGACATGAAACATTTTGAGGCAGATTTATCAATACTGTCTAACTCTTTAGCAGTTTAAAGTTAGATTAGACAGTCTTAATATGAGCCACGTTTATCATAGTATTAAGCTGTCTTGTATAACTTTACACCTTTTTTAGGTTGGCTTACTGTATGCCACTATCTATGGTAAAATTTTGCTGCATGTTTTTGCCACATGGCGTTGAACACTAAGCAGCACTCTTTCCACAAAGAAACACCACTTTTACGGAGGTCACACCCCTTTTGTTAGAGCAAGAGGCAGATGTGTCTAACAACTGTCTAAAACATATAATAAATGGGGTATAAAGCATGTACACCCTTATTTTTGGTGCAGATTGTGGCAGATTTCTGCCACAACTGCCTTGATAATTGTGCCCCACTATGTTTAATTATGTTTCAACAATGTGTCATGGAATAGGAGGATGGCTGGCTGCTACTGTCAAACCTATTTCTCAGGAGTTAGGAAAGAAGGTGCTGGATGTTGCTGTGCATATTCATGGTCAGTCTACACCAGTCACCAAGTAAACCAATCAACAACTCAAGACAGTCTTGAGTTTTCCTATGGGGTATTGGCTAATGTCTGTTGTTTCAGTGTCATATGATTTCTCTAGTCCTGCCCATCACAAGGCTTTGATCATTATTGTTTACTGCTGAAGGAATTTATCTGCTGAGAATATATTAGGGAATTGCAGATAATTTGCTAGTTTGCCTCCATACTCCAGCAACATTTCACATAAAATCAACTTTAAAAGTAAGTATAATCCATCTGATAACATCAGGGCACTCACCATAGATACTGTTGGTTAAAAAATTGATGCCAGCATGTCATATCGTTTCTGCAATCCTCCAGATACTTAGTAGACCTGGTATACAAAAAGAAAAATAAATAAAAAAAAATAAGCTCCTAGACCAGTATACAAGTGCCGGCATTCGTTTTCTCTAATGAAAAAAATTGGGTTTGAAATTTAAACCCACGGGCCCTTTTTCCCCCATTCTTTTCAAAGTCTAGATTTTTTTATTATCAGCTTTTTCCGGGGTTTTTGATCAAAAACCTTTCTTTTTCTCTCCTTATTTAAATGTTTTAAGCCCGCTTAACCCTTTTTTAAATGTTCTTGTAAATCTTAAAAAATTCATTGAGCCCTGATTTTATCTCCAGGTCCCATCTCACTGTAGTAGCTGATGATTTCTGACATTTTCAGCTTTCATGCCTATTCCCTTCCCTTCTAATGCTGGTTTTGGCAAAATTAATGCGGGGGGGATTTTTAGGCAATAAACTTTCTGAGGGACAGAAAAAACCAAAACCCAAAAGGGGGAGTGCAATGAAATTTGAGATTTTTACTGTTTCCCTACCTTATCATAGCCATACAACGAAACCCTACAAGACGAAGAAACCAAATTGGTTTTTCCCCTTTTATTGAATCCCGCTTTCACAAAACCCAATATGAAATCCCGTGCTAAAACAATGTCCCCTTATATTAATTTCCCTAATGCATTTTGATTGTAAAATTTTTTGTGGAAAAGGTTTTTGACAGCTACAGAAATCTTTTCAGATGGACATTACTTTTTTTTGAGTAAATTTTTGAATCATTATTTGTAATGATAACCTAAAAAAATTTACATTTAGTTTTTTTTATTTAAATCAGAAAAAAAGCCAAAAAATTATTCACTTCCACCCAATTTAAATCTGTTTGGGATTTTTTCCCTTTTGTCTCTTTAAAGGCTTTGCTAGGATTGTTTTCTCCTTGTAGTGACCTCTAGCTGGTGAAGAGGCCAGGAAATGCTCGTGAGGAAAAGATATGTAAGTAAGCTCTGCTCCAGAAGGAGGAAAGTTTTTGTTTTCTAATGCCCCCCATTTTGAAAACTTTCCGCCCCCAAATCCCGACCCTTAAAGATGATTAAAAAGTGGGCTTTTCCCAAAAGGGAAAAATTCCCCAAAGTAAAACAACCCCTTTTGAGGGTTTTTTCGCCCTTTCATTAAAATGGGGAAAAGTTTTCCCCCGGGAGAAATTGATTTTTTACATTGCTTTAGGGGGGATTTTTTAAGTGGGAAAAGAGGAAACAGGTGTAGGGAGTTTTTAGACTGGTTTTAAAACAAACACAGGTTGTAGGGTTTTTTTTTCCCAAAAAAGAAATAATTTTCCGAAAATCCAACCCGTAAAAATTTTGCTGTGTACCCTCAAAAGAAAATTTTTTTCGTTTTCAATAAACACAAATTTTTTTTACTTTTGGTAACCCAAACTGACATCCCGGTTTTCCCGCGGAACATAAACTGTTGGGAAAACCAACTGCCACCAGATTCCTAAAGCATCCAATACTGTGCATCCAAAACAAAGGGGGGGAAAAGAAAGGGAGGGTTAAGAAAAATGAGAAATGGGAAAAAAATAAAAAGGGGGACATGGAGGGGTAAGAGAAAAATAAGTTGGGAAAAAAACATAGAAAAAATAGGCCTTTAGGGAAATGGGATAAAACATACCACAAGCATAAGCGACAAAATGAAAAAGAAAATGTATCAGTAAAATTTCTGGCAAAAAAATAAAAAAAGAAAAAGAAGCGTTAATTTAAAGGGCTGCAAAAAAAAAAAAAAAAAGGGGAAAACACACCCGTAGAGATAGGACTCAGGAAAATCATACAAGACAGCAGTAAATAAGTAGATCAGGGTATATGTTGTGCAATAGAAAAAGCTGGAGATGAAAGAGAAGGGTTTAATAAGAGGGAAAATAGTTGCAGGAGATAAGGGAAAGGCAGGTCAGTGTAGTATACCTTGGTAGGAGTAAGCCTCTTATGGGGCAGCAGGAGAGATGCAGGAGAACCTAGTGGAGAGAATATAGTAGCTTAGTGGGCAAATAAGAGGTGCCAAGCAGAGCTGTAAAATGTCGGGAAAGAAATATACCTGCCAAAGGAAGCAGAGGCTAGAAATAAGCATCCATATAGGAAGAGAAGTGGCCGGCACTAACTGAACAGGCGGCATGCAGAAGTATTAAGGGCACATGCGCAGAAAAGCCCGCAGCTGCGCGGAAGCCCTGGTGAAGAGAGAACGGCAAAGTAGGTATTGAAAGATATAGTGCGCATGCGCAGAAGAAGAAAAAGATTGTGAATACTTAAAGGGAGTAAGGATGATATAGGAGTGAGTAGAATGAGTAGATAAATGGTAAAATAGAGAAACAAGGAAAGAAGTGTTATAAAAACAGAGGAAGAAAAAAACAAGATCAAATATAGAGATGAAAAAGGCTGAGCGAGGATATGTGATAAACAGAAAAGGGAAGAAAACAAAGAACGGGATAAGAGAATGACAATAGGAAAAGAAATAAAGATAAAAGAAAGAGGGGGAGAAAAAAAGAGAACATAAGAGTATACAAGTAAAAGGGAAAGAAATAAGATAAGATGGAGGACAGAAAGAAGGAGGTGTCCAGAAACATTATCCGGTGAACGGGAACAGTCATCTTGTCTAAGGAAAAGGAGTTAAAGAAATATCAATACATATTTGGTACAAAAGGCATATATAAGTACAATAGTAATAAGAGTGTGTATACATAGACAGTGATTTTGGACATCCACATGCACAAAGGGGTGTCGGGGGGGTGTCATAACTGGAAAAAAATAGAAAAATAAAACTATTAATATGATAACTAAAAAACTGCACATAGAAAATGTGAATCGGAACAAGGATAGAATAATATTTAATGTCATATTCCCTGGTAAGACCATACGGTTCTAATATTTTCAGGGTATAGATCCAAAAACGTTCACGTTTCAACAGTAGGGCTGTACGGTTGCCCTCTCGTCTAGGCATGCGTAGTTGTTCGATTATTCTGGACCAAAGATTGAAAGGCATGGGTGATTTGATTGATGAAAATGTGACGGTATCGGTAGTAGCAGTTCTCCACATCTGATCGTAGACTTGTGTTTAGAAATTCTGTCCTTAATTGGTTGTGAGTAGTGTTGAGCGATTGCGTTGGCTATCGAGATCGATCGATAGTCGATAGTCGGCCACTATCGATAAGGTTTTTCGATAGTAGCATCGATTATGAGTGATTACCATTAAAGTCTATGGAGAAGCAACAACACCTTCATTATTACACCCAAACAAGGCTGGAGAAGCTGAAATAACAATCCACAACAGTCAACTGGATACGTGCAACAATCTTAGTCAACACACATAAGGTTATAAAAGTCACAGAAAAAAAGTCACACACCATTCACTATCCCTGTCATGGTACAACAGCATAACCTTAAACCTGCATCACCCACAAATTAAAAAGTGCCAGAAGGCAGAATGATTGAACCATCATGTTACTTGAATACCTGGACATTGAATATCCCTGTCCTGGGACGCAGCATGAGTCTCCCCAAACCTGCATGACCCCCACATTTAAACAAAGTGCCGCAAAAGGAGTATTTCAACCACCAATTTAGTTGAACTGGAACACTAACCTATAATCTGGTCCTTTACCGCAGAAATGACCATTAACCTGACTGAACCACAGTTTAAAAAGTGCCAGAATAAAGGATCTTTCAACCACGCATTTTTAGTTGAACTTGGACATATACGTCCCTGTCCCAGGGCCACATTTACTAGTATGACCATTAAACCTGTCTGACTCCCAGGTACAAAGTGCCGGAAAAAGGAGTCTTTCACCACCATTTTAGTTGAACAGACATTGACTAGAACTGTCCTGTGCCAAAGCAGACCCAAGGCCGGAGTTACAGTGGTTGCGGTGAGAGCCCAGGCTGGCGTCCGTCATCTATAACACGCAGGTTAAAATGCCCTGAATGACGCAGCAACAAAAACTGTCGTGCTGAGCAGAGCGCGGAAGCGGAATGTGAGAACTCCAGCCCCTTCCTCTTTACACAGTCAAGACCTGGTAGCGCTTGCCCCTCCGTATCGAGTGCGGACCAATTGAGCTTACTTTGGAAATACTGGTGGTTAACGCTTCCGTACACCCAGGTGCCCTTTTGCTAGCATTCTTTTTTCTCATTTTACTCAACGTGCTGGAGGAAATTGTCTCTGTACATTGTTCTCTGTCCATGCTCATAAACCACTAATTCTCTGATGAACCACATCTGGTCAAGTTTTCCTGTACCTCCCTTGTACAATTCAGGGAATTTTGTTACCAGCTATTTTGTACATGCAAGTTTTTAGTAGTTTAATTCTAGAAAACACATTTTTAAAATAGGATGGGAATCCCACATAGTCTTTGTTTTTCTTTTTTTTTATTTTTATTAATTGGGTTGTCCCAATACAGGGATTGATAGCTGTGTTAAAGATCTTGCAAAAAACAAGTCATTTTGCAATATGTGTCCATTAACAGTGTCCTACCATCCTGTTTCGCACAGCAACCATCACCCTTGAGCCCTCTTGACAATGTGAAGAACAAATTTCTGTTAGAAACAACATTTTTTTAGAATAGGACCTGTAGTAATACTGCATGTCACAGCAAAATGCCCCCCATAATTTCAAAGCTGACCCTTGAGCCACTTTAGGAACAAATGTGAATGGAACCAATGTTCCTGTTTGAGAAAACAATTTTTCTTTAGAATAGGACCGTAAGTATAGCTGCATGTCACAGCAAAATGCCCCCAAAATTCAAAGCATGATACCCTGAGCCACTTTGACAATTGTGAAAACGAAATGTCTGTTGGAAACAATTTTTTTAGAATAGGACCCTGTAGTAAGCTGCATGTCACAGGCAAAATGCCCCCAAAATATTCTAAGCATGACCTTGAGCCACTACGACACAATTGTGAAAGAACAAATGTCTTGGTTCGAAACAACATTTTTTAGAATTGTGACCTGTAGTATTAGCTGCATGCACAGCAAATGCCCCAAAATCAAACATGACCCATGAGCCAAACCCCCCCCCCCACTTGTTGACAATTGTGAAGAGACAAATGTCAATTAAAACAACATTTTCTTAGAATATGACCTGTAGTATTAGCTGCCATTTCAAAGCAAATGCCCCCAAAAATCAAAGCATGACCCTTTAGCCACTTTGGACAATTGTGAAGAACAAATGTCTGTTAGAAACAACATTTTTTTATAATAGGACCTGTAGTATTTCTGCATTTCAAGCAGCAATGACCCCAAAAAAATTTATAAAATGACTTCCAGCCACTGTTAAAAACTGTGAGGGAGAAATCCACTTAGAAAGGCCTATTTCTGTTCCAAAGGACCATTGATTATTGCTGTATCTCACAGCTACATGACCCAAAAAATAATAAATATGACTTCTCAGCCACTGTAAAAAATTGTGAGGGAGAAATTGCCACTTGAAGCCCATTTCTGTTCAAAGGACCATGATTATTGCTGTATCTTCACAGCTACATGACCCCAAAAAATTATAAATAAGACTCTCCTGCCACTATTAAAAATAGTGAATGAAAATGCCACTTAGAAGCCCATTTCTGTTCCAAAGGACCATAATTATAGCTGTATCTCACAGCACGATGAAAAAAAAAAAAAAAAAAAAAAAAAACCTCAAAACCCATTGGACAATGCGAAAACTTCTTAAGATAAAGTGAGTAAACTGGAATACGGTTGTCATGAAACCTTGCTGTCTTTTTACAGTCCCCTTCACAGCAAAAGAGAATAAAAGAGGAAAAGAGAATAAACATTTGCAGTAAGAAATGATCATTAAAACAAAAGTTTTCAAGAGGACCATTTTATGTTGAAAAGAAATGTGAAGTAGACCGGCAACTAATCGTGCCTCGGCAATTGGGGCCACAACTCAACAGAGATCCATTGCGCCTGCTTCATCTTGATGAAAAAGTCAAACGATCCACATTATCTTTGGTAAAGCCGGATGCGTTTGTCTTAATGACACCTCCAGCTGTGCTGAAGTTCCGCTCAGTATATGACCGCTGGCTGCTGGGCAGGACAACACCTCTAGGCGTGAAACGACCAGCTCGGGCCATTCGTCCATTTTGGATACCCAGAAGTCTATTGCGTACGGAACAAATTCAAAAACATCGGTGATTGAGACCGCATATAGTCCCGTGCACCATGATCTAAGGCTGATCTCTGTTGTGTTTGTATGTGTTGCCCTGCATTGCATGTGTTGGTGAGTGGTAAACAAAAGATTGCAAGGGTCACCCATTAGGCTTCCGCCACCTTGCCTGCTGCTGCACTACGCCTACTTGGCAACTCTACTGCTGTCCACGCGCTGATGTTGTTCCACCGTGACATTTGGGGAACGTGAACAGCATACGCAACGATTCTCCAGTTGATCAACAATCAAGTCCTCCATTTCCTGCATTTTACTCCTCTATTTGGGTGGTGGAAGGAAAGTGCTGAGTTTTGTTTTTGTACCGGGGATCCAGGGAGGGTGCCACCCAGTAACTGTTGTTCATTTGATGGCCCTTATGCGAGATCAAGTGGAGGAAAGGAGCATCCCAAGCATTCATGTTAGAGGATGGAGCCCTTGATTTCCCCAAGCCTCTGGGTCGAGGGGCACTAGCAAACTGATCTTCCTCATCTTCCCTCCTCCGCCTCAAAACACCGCGCCAACCTCTTTCCTAAGCAGGGACGTCGTAACATCGGTGTCTAGGAATACCTCCTCCTCCTCCTTCCTCCGCGCCTCCGGCACAGCTTTACACATGCCCTGACATGCCTGAGATGATTGCGACCCGAGAGCTTGATGCACACCTTGCACTAGCTCTGGGACCCGAACCACTTGCCTAATGAATACCGAATACTTACAATGTGAAACTGTGCGAACTCAGACCTCCGAGCCTTCACATCAGTCAGTCCATACCCGGGTAGCTATTTAGAAATTCTCTGGACGACAAGGTTCATGAACACTTGTGCCAGTCAAGGGATTTGCTCCAGTCCTACTCGATCTTAAGGCGCAGCAGATTCCGCCCGTTATCCGCACACCACCTTGCCTGGCACAAGGTTCTTGTCACCCAGCCGCGCTCGGTCTCGTTGCTTAGAAGCCGTCCACCAGCTCCTGACGCTGTTGTGTGGACGGTCTCCAAGGCAGATTAATTTCAACATGGCCTGGTGTCATCTGGGCAACGTGATGCCCCAAGGAACCTTGGGGGAAAGAGCCCTGCACCATCCCTGTGGTTTTGAAGAGTGTGCACCGAGGCCCCGGGGGAGCCCCCCGTCAAACCCCCCAAAAAAAAATCCCCCCCGCTCACCCAAAATGAAAGTTGTTAAAAAGAAAGAAAAAATAGGGGGGTCCTTTTGGGGGGCCCTGCTTACTAGTCCATGTGTCGGTGGGGGAGATGGGCTTTTCCGGAAAACAATGCAACAACGCGCTTTTAAAAATTTTTTGGGGTGACCCAATTTGGGTGGCCCAGGGCAAAGGGTTTTTTTTTTTTTTCCCCCCTTTTCCTTTGGGGAAAAAAGGAAATGGGCCCGCCCCGGGATCTGGTATTGGGGGGGAGGCGGGGGGCCATGACCCTGGCGGAACCCCTCTGTGTCCACCAGACGGGAAAGGGAACATTTCCAAGGGCCCAAAAACCCGGCAATGCCGGGCATTTTAGGCTTTTGGCCCTTTTGGGGGGGTTTTTGGGTTTAAAATGGTTTTTTTTTCTTTCCCCAAACCTTTAAGACAGAAAGCTGGCTCTAAAAATTGGTTTCCCGGGGACGGCGTGGGAGGGGCCTTTTAAAATGTCGGAAGGGAAAGGGGGGAGGAAAAGGGTCCCCCTTTGGGGCTGGGGGGGGACTCCGGGGGGGGCGGGGGTTTTGGAAAGGGGGGAAAGGCCGGGAAGGCTGTTTCCCCGATCAAAAGGGCTTGAAGACCCGTGCAACGAGGAACCCCCTTGGGGGGTGGCGGAGGGGGAAAAGGGGGGGCGGAGACCCGAGGGGGTGACAATGGTTGGAAAGGGCCCCGGCCCTGGTCCCGGCCTTTTTTGGGGCCCAAATGTTTCCCCCCCCATTTTTTAAACCCTGCATTCGCTGCATGTGACTAGACATGTTTGGTGTGTTAACCACTTTAGGTTCTTGCCTCTACTTATGCGTTGCGGCAAAGCAGCATATGACATCGCTGGGCGAATCAGAGCTTTGGTCAAAGAATGCCCAGGGCTTTGAGAGTCCTGGAACTTTTTGACGGCGATAAGCGGAGGAGCGGGGTTTGCCGCTGACCGTGGCTGGCGGAATCATGAGCGGACTTCTGCGACCGCCCGTTTCCCTTTTTGTGGCGGGACCGTATTGACACTACCCATACGTCTTCCCCTCGTCCACAAGATGAAGCGCTCGCAAGCAAATTCTGACACAGAACCATGGCCAGGAAAAGACCAGGATGGGATCCGCAATGGTGTCGATCCTCATCATCCATCAAACACAGGTGACATGGTCGTCCTGACTTTCTGCAGATCAGAAAGCTGGCGGGCTACAAGCAAGGGGCAACTTGCAAGGCGTTTGCCGACCGAGCCCGGGATTTTTTGCCGATTGAACGGCTTCCTTCACCCTCCTCTGATGGCATCAGTAACTGGGCGTCAGAGAAGACTAAATCATCCTCTTGATCTTTTAACATGCATTCTGACCCCCAACCGCATTTTGTCATCCAAAGAGGTCCGCAGACATGGATTATCCACAGTGGTTGGGTACACGAGTTGACAATTTGGGCTGCTTCATGTTGGACTGATGCTGATGATGCTGATGACGACATTTGAGTCCGTGACTGCGAGGACGAGGAGGTTAAGACTGACTAGATGCAGGTTTGCAATTAACCACTGTAAGGACAGATTGGCGACGATGTTCGTTACTTTAGATTCACAGGGCCCTGACCTAGCGATGACAGGTCCTGACGGGGGGGTGGGGGGTTGGGGGGGGCGGTTGAGGGGGGGGGGTTTTGTGTGGGGGTGGTCCTGCAACTGACGATACCTCTGGCATGCGTGTTTTTCAGACAGCACTGGAAGGAGCACCTTCTCATCTACCTCAACCTTCCATGTGCTTACCCCCTCCTTTTGCTCGCTTACCACCTGCATTTCGATCCATGTTCTAAATCATTTAAAAAATTTGATAAGGTCTGGAATACGTTTTGGAAGTCACTAATTAAAAGACAGCAAATCACAGAAATTCCTCAAATCCTCTAATCAAACAAAATTGCGCTGATTTCAATTTAACTGCAGAGGTACTATCAACAAATCTGGACTGGCAATATAGTCCAAAAAACACGTAATCTGTATTATTTTTGGTATAATAAACGTATTTTTTGCACCTATCATACACCTGAAGGTGGTGAATATAGAATTGCTGTTTTAAATATTTACGTTGGATGCTGCGTCAATGAACAATGCGGGTGTGCAAAAGTCAAAAAAACACGTAACTGTTAAGTTTTGTTTATAAATAAACTAGAATTTAATTTGCACTTTCAATTCACCTGTGGTGAATATAGAATTGCTTTTTTAAGATTTACGTGGATGCGCAGTGCGCACTAAAGTAACTACCTGGGTGTCTGCTATAAAACACAAAAAACACACACTAACTGTATGATCTTACTTTGGTATAATCGAAACGGTATATTTATTGCACCTATTATCATCAATCTTCATCTGTGGATGAATATAGAAATATGTTCTAGTTTATTAAGTATTTACGAGTGTATGCTCAGCGTCTCTAATGAACTAACTCCTTGGGTTCGTGCCACACGTCAAAAACACTAACGTTTATGTTTGGTATAAATAAAAGCGGTAATTCATTTTTGCCATCCTTTCCTTCAACCCTACGATGTGACATATAGCAAATTGCGAGTTAGTGGATTCTTTAACATGTTCACGTGGATGCTGCAACTTAATTGATCTCTCATCTATAGTTGGGTGTGCAAAATAGTCTAAAACACAACACGTAATGTTATGTTTTGGCGCATAAATAACTCGCTTCTTCTCTTTATGGCACCTTAGCACAATTCACACCATGTGCGGCGACTTGCAATATGAGATAGATTGCCTCAGTCTTAACGATTTTCACAGCTGTGCGGAGCCTGCCGAGTTCAGTCTACTGATCAGCATAACTGCTGGAGTAGTGCAAAAGTCAAAAAACACGTAACTGTTATGTTTTCGCGTATGCATAATACACGGTATTTTTTGCACCTTTCATTCACCTGTGTGAATAATAGAATTGCTGGTATTTTACACACGACATTTCACGTGGATTACGAGGCCGATCATCATGAACCCTTCTAGCTGGGTGTGCAAATATCAAAAATCCAAGATATACTGTTATGTATTATCTCTCGTCAATTCATAACACGGTAATTCGATTTGCGCACCTCATACAATTCCACCTCATGTGTGAACATAGAATCTACACGCTAGTTACATGGATAAGAATTTTCCGTTATATGCTGGCAGTCTATGAACACACAATTCGGTTTGAAACAGTCAAAAAACAACGTAACTGTTATCGTTTTCGTATGATGCACGGTATTTTTGAGCAACAAACAACCTGTGCTGACTACAAGCTTGCTTGATTTGTAATTTAACTGCAAGGTGGATTATATCAACAGTCATAGGTGTACATGGGTAAAATTAAAATGAACACATATCTGAAATTAAACTGATAATAAAAAGTGGCGTTTGCATGCTAACAAAGAGACCTGCAGTTACTAGAAAATGATGTTTATCCAATATAGAGGTTTCTATATGCTGTCCCAATAACGTCCGAGGAAATTATTTCAACAGTGCGTCAACACTATCAGCTAATAATAAAGATAATTCCAGCTACAATGTCTACACTACACACTCTCTTGGGTGAACTTTATCCAAGATGTTCTCATCATAGATATACAGGCGAAATTGTCTCTAGGATGTTTCGGAGCTCACATGGGGGCCCCCCCTTCGCCTACCTCGCACCCGCCCCCAACCCCCCGCCGTGAATTTACAGCGGTAGATGCTTGCTTTAAAATTCTCTAGCTAACTACATAAAATCTTCAAATCTCTAATATAACTAAATTGGAAGGATCACAGCTTAAAGTAAGTTTTCTCTGTGCAGAAAATAGACTATTTCGCTTGAGCTGTTTGGCCACAGGCAGAGCGCAGGTCCTATCCCTATGAGACGCTGACAGACACTTAGGCTGAGAACTAGGTAACGCTCGTTCTCCACATGTATCAATACGTTCTGTACCAGCTTGACTGATTTTTATTATCCGTCAATTTCCGCAACACCATTACGACATCTCCCACGTCATGACGTTCGCCACACACATATCACCCTGCTCTATTCTTGTATTCTGATTTGCCTGGCCGCCAAAATTACAGTGAAGCGCCGAAAAAGGCCGCGATCTTAGATAGATGATGCCTCAGTTTTAACCTTAATTATCGCATGGCGTCTGGAAATTATCATCACCATAAAATCCTTTAGCCAGTATTCAACTTTGTCGAAAAAAATCGCTCAACACTAGTTGCTGAGGTGGTCTATAACATTATGTCGCAATGAATCTGTTCATGCGAGCAGAGTCTTGGACAATCCTATCAGTGACACTGTGTCCAATTGGCGATCTGAACGACTGAATTGTTTTGCGGTGTCTTACAGGGAGAGTCGAGCGTGAGGCGCATTGCATCTGACAAGAGAGTTGTCAGTCGAAATGTTCCTATTGGTTGAGTTTCTGCGATATAAATAGGTCACCCTGCAAGTATTCATATGAATTATATAGTACTTCTCTGGGTGTTACATAGGACGTTTTCAACTTGACTGTCTTAGGACACTGGACATGATGAATAGTAGTGAAAATTGAAGTTGAGACAGGAAGATATAACTCAGGATTACTATGTATGACTCATGAAATTTCCCAATAGAGTAGATAGGAGACCATTCTATATACAAAAAATGTTGCTGATGTAGCGGAACCACGAGAGCGGCATGTTGTAGGAAGAGGATGTGTTTATCGATATGGTCTTGCTCAAAAATGGCTATTCTTACTCTCACTATTGGCCATAATACGGCGGCGTAGCTAACAGCAGTTTGTGTCTCCCACTCAGCCTGTAACCTTCGACACTAGAAGGAGTATAGATCCCAACAAAAAAAATAACATTATTGTACAGGATTAGTGAGAGTAGGTCCAGACAGAATTGTTTAGCAGTGAAGACAAAATGATGGATGTCCAAGAAATGGTCTACTGCCTTAATGGTGTTCGATGGAGCTGTATAGACTTGAAACATCCTAAGTCACGAGAATACAATTGGGGATGGGAGAGAATGTTCTCATTTTGTCTAAGAAGTGACTTGTGTCAAAGAAATAGGAAGGAGCCAACCATAATAGAGGTGTCAGATTTTGTAGAATGGCCAATGGGGAAAGTATGGAGTAGGTGGAAGCTACTATTGGCCTTCCTGGTGGTCTGACAGGGTCTTTGTGTATTTTGGGAAGAATATAGAATACAGGAGTTATAGGGTGATGGTTATTTAAGTATTTGGCAGTTTTACTGTCTATGGTCTTGGCTTCAAAGTGGGTACGCATAGTATTATTAATGAGTTGTGGGGGTGGGATCCTTGTCTAGTAGTTGGTAAGTTGTAGAATCACTGAGTTGTTGGTTAATCTCTTCAAGGTATAGGGTTTTATCCATCACAACAATAGCGCCCCCTTTGTCTGCAGGTTTAAAGATTATGACCTTGGCTGTCTGTAGATTGTTGAGTGCTATGGTAGACGTTCGGCAGGACTCAAATTGCAATGGAATTTATAAAAGCCTTTCTGGATGTTGGGAAGTATTTTCAATAAGTCGTCTTCAACTAATTGAATAAAATTTTCCGTGGAATGGTGTCGTTTGGATGGGTTAAATTTGGACTTTAGTTTCAAGTTGTACTGTGAAATTTAAAAGGACAGTGTAATTGCTTGGGTGTTGGGTGGAATGTCTTGTTTGTCAATTATTTCTGCGAAGTAGGTTTTAAGTATTAATTGTCGATAAAATCTTTGTAGATCTTTTTTTAACGTGAAAGAGTCAAAAGGGTTCATAGGGCAAAAAGAGAGAGGACTGTCATTTTGATCGGTTTTAATGTACATGATGAAATGTTAAAAACTAAATGGTGGGACTCACCTGGGAGAATGTCTGTATGCATCCGAGCAATGAGTCTCCGGCTCCCCCTTTATGTTGGATGTTTCTGAATGGTCGTCTTTGTTTGGGGGGAAAAATTGTCATCTTTCCCAAAAAAAGGTTTGCTCTTTTGGGAAAGAAGGGGAAAAATTTTCCCATTTGTCAGAATCAGTGTGTTGGGTTGTCTGAAACGGGCGATTGGCCCAGGTATCGGGGAAGGGGGAAGGATGGGAGATCTTTAGGGATAAAAAAAAAGGCGTTACTATCGTAAAAATTTGAAATCGGCAAAATTTTTTTCCGTTTACCCGGTGTTTCGCGATCAGGTTTTTATTTAAAATTTAATGTCGTAACGATAATCTTTAAATCACTTTTTCAATCGCACCTTTTTTCAGTTTTTTCCTGAAATTTTTGGCTGCCAGCCAATCGGAAAGAATAGAGCAAGGAAAGCGGGTGAAAAAATTTTATGTTGGGCTTTGTATGGATTTTTTTGGGCTGCAAAATCACATGACCTCGTTTTATGCACCCAACCCTCCTTTTCCCTGTTCAGCCTCATTTTATTTGATCTCACTACAGAGAAAAACCGCCCTCATCCCGGGCCCCAAATAGTTTTTGTCAAGTCAGAGAGACGTCTTCTTTTAAAAAGAAAACCATCCTTGTAGTTTTTGAAGTTAGGATTTAGTTAGTTTAGAGAATTTAATTTTCTGTTTTAGTTAGAGGGGAAACTTGTAAAAAAAATTAGGGCTGGGGTTCACCCCGGGGGGGGGGGGGGGAGGGGTGATGGCGGGGAGGGGGTTTGGGGGGGAAAGGGGGGTTTGATGATGTGCCAGCCAAAGTCTCTCCGGGCCTAAAACTCACAGGGAAATAAAATTTTTTTTTTTAACACTTTGGGGCCAGCAAAATTCTCCCAACTGAGGGGGAAATTGTCCTTTTTGTTTTTGAAATTTCTTTTGGGGGTTGGGTTTAGTGTTGAGCGATTCCCTTTGGGGTACCGGATGGGATCGAAAAGTCGATAGTGGCCGCTATAAAAAAAAGGGTTTTTTCGATAGTGAGCATCGATTATAGGCAAATGACCTTTAAAAGTCTAGGGGAAAGAGAAAAACACCTTCATTTTTTACCCCAAACAATGCTGGAAAAGCTGAAATTAACATCCCAACAGTCAAATGGATTCGTTACTTTTAAAGGCAACACATTAGGTTATTAAAAGTCACAGAAAAAAAATTTCCCCAAAATTTTAAATACCCCTGTATTTTTCCACACCCTTTGCCCCTTTAAACCTGCATCACCCAAAAATTTAAAAATTTGGGGCCAAAAAAGGCAGTTTTGATTTAAACCCCTTCATTTTAAATTGAACTGGAAAAATTAAATTTTTACCCTTTTTTTTCCAAAGAAGCCCCCAGCGGTGGCCCCCAACCTGCTTTGGACCCCACTTTTAAAAAAAGTGCCCGGAAAAGGGAAAAAGGGTTCTTTAAAACCACCATTTTATTTTAAAATGGACATTGATTTATACCTGTCCGGGGCCCCACAGCAGGGGAAGCCCCAAAAACCTGTTTGCCCCCAAAATTTTAAAAAGTTCCCGGGAAAAAAAAAGGGGGTCTTTCAACCCCATTTTAGTTTCACTGGACATTGACTATACCTGTCTTGGGCCACAGCATGACCCCCAAACCCCCTGAATGACCCCCAAAATTTAAAAATTCCCGAAAAAAAAAAGTTTTTTCAACCACCTTTTTAGTTTCACTGGACATTGACTTTCCCTGCCCCTGGGCCACAGCATGACCCCCAAACCCCTGCATGCCCCCCCACTTTAAAAATTTGGTCCCGGGAAAAAAAAGGAGTCTTTCAACCACCATTTTAGTTAAATTTGGACTTTGGGAATATACCTGTCTGGGCCCCCCGCTTGAGCCACCAAAAACCTGAATGACCCCCACTTTTAAAAAAAGTGCCGGAAAAAGGAGTCTTTCAACCACCTTTTAGTTGAATGGACTTTAAACCTATACCGGCCCTTTGGGCCACAGCATGACCCCCCAAACCTGAAATGACCCCCACTTTTTAAAAAGGCCGGAAAAAAGGGTTTTTAAACCCAAACATTTTAGTTTGAACTGGACATTGACTATCCTGTCCTGGGCCACAGCATGACCCCCAAAACCTCCCATGCCCCCCCACTTTTAAAAAAGTCCCGGGGAAAAAGGGGAAGTTTTTAAACCACCCTTTTTTTAGTTTCATGGACATTGATTTATACCTGTCTGGGCCCAACGGGGAAAGACCCAGGGCCGGAGTTACAGTGGGTGGGGTGGAAAGCCCGGTGGCTTTCCGTATCTATTAAAAAGAGGAAAAAATTTTCCCTATAAATCCCAAAAAAAACGAAAACTTTCGGGGCTGAAGCAGAGTCCCGGAAAAAGGGGGAAAAAAGGTGTGAGAATTTCCGGGCCTTTCCCTCTGAAAAACAGTCAATACCTGGGTAGGCTTGCCCCCTTCCGTTGGTGTGGCCCCAATTGGCTTCCCCTTGGAAAAAAACTGGTGGTTAACGCTCCTAAAAACCCCCGGGGGTTTCCCCCTTTTTTTGCATTTTTTTTTCTCATTTTATTTAACGTGCTGGGGGAAAATTGTCTTTTTATTTTTGTTCTCTGTCCGTGCTCCATCCCCCAATGTCCTCTGAAAAAACCAAACATTGGTCAAGTTTTCCTGTCCCTCCCTTGAAACAATTCAGGGGAATTTTTTTAAAAAAAGTTTTTTTGTAAAATGCAATTTTTTAGTTTTTTTAATTTAAAAAACCCACTTTTTTAAAAATAGGGGGAAACCCCACAGGTTTTGTTTTTTTTTTTTCATTGTATTAAATGGGTTTTTCCTCAAATACAGGGAATTGTTTTTAAGTAGGGTTTTGTTTGCAAAACAATTCTTTTTGCAATTTGGGTCCTTTTTGAGGGGTTTTAAACCTTTCCGGTTTTGCACACCCATCACCCTTAAACCCACCCCCTTGACAAGTTTTCCCCAAAGAAAAAAAATGTTTGTTGAAACAACTTTTTTTTGGGAATTAGGACCTTTTGGGGTTTTGCTGAAAGTAAAACCAAAATGCCCCCAAAAAATTCAAAGCATGACCCTTGACCCCATTTTGGGTTTAAATTTTGTGAAGAAAAAAAATGTTGTTAGAAAAAAAAATTTTTTAAAATAGGACCTTTTTGTATAGCGGCATTTTTCCACAGAAAAATGCCCCCAAAAATTAAAAAGCATGCCCCTTGAGCCACCTTTTGGTAAATTTTTGAAGAAAAAAAATGTTGTTAGAAAAAAACATTTTTTTAAAAATGGGCCCTTTTGTTATTGCTGCAATTTAAAAGCACCCATGACCCAAAAAAATTATTAAAAATGATTCTCACCCTTTTAAAAAAATTGTGGGGAAAATCCCAACTTGGGAAAGCCCCATTTCTTTTTCCAAAGGCCCAATGATTATTGCTGTATCTCACAGCTACATGCCCCCCAAAAAATTATAAATAGGGCTTCTCACCCACTAAAAAATTTTTTGAGGGAGAAAGGGCCACTTAAAAGCCAAATTTCTTTTCCCCAAAGGCCCCTTAATTAAGTGTATTCACAGCAACATGACCCCAAAAAAAAATTTTAAATATGCCCTTCTCAGCCACTTTTAAAAAAATTGTGGGGAAAAAAATCCCACTTAGAAGTACATTTTGTTCCAAAGGCCCTTTGTTTTTTTTTGCTGTTTTCTCACAGAAACATGACCTAAAAAACCATTAAACCAAGGGCAAAACTTCTTAAGAAAAAAGGGATTTAAAGGGAATACGGTGTTGTCATAAAACCCTTTGTGTTTTTTAAAATTTCCCCTCACAGAAAAACCAGCAAAATTAATTTTGGGGAAAAAAGAAAATTTAAAATTTTTGCGGGTTTAAGGAAATGATCATTTTAAAAAAAATTTTTTCAAGGGGGCCCATTTCTTTTTAAAAAAGGGAATGTGAATGGGACTGGCAACTAATCGGGCCTGGGAATTGGGGCCCACAAATCAATCAGAGACCCATGCCTGATCTTTTTTGTTTGAAAGTCAAACGTTTCCACATTATTTTGGGGAAAAACCCGGGGGGTTTTGTCTTTTAATGACTCCCCCAGCTTTGTTAAAGGGCCCCGTTTCCGAATTGAGGGCTGGCTGCGGGGGCAGGACAAAACCTTTTGGCGTGACGAGCCGGGTTTGGGCCATTCTTTCCTTTTTGGATACCAAAAAGTTTTGGGGTTTTCCGGAACACATGAAAAAAACGGGGGTTTTGTTTGAGACGCAGTTTATTTCTTTTCCCCATGATCTTAAGCTGATCTCTGTGTTTTTGGATGTGTGCCTTGCATTGCATGCGTTGGTGAGGGGGTTTAAACAAAGTTTGGGCCAGAGGTCCCCCAAATTTAGGCTTCTTGCCCCCCTTGCCTTTTTGTTTCCCGTAGGGGCCTACTTGGCCCCCTCTAGTTGTCACGTCGCTGATGTTTTTTCCCCCGTAAACTTTGGGGGGAACGTAAAAGCGGGACGCAAAAAAAGATTTTCCCCGGTTGTTCAACGGGCAAAGGTCTCCATTTCCTGCTTTTTTACTCTTTTTTTGGGTGGGGGGAAAGGAAAAAGTGCTGATTTTTTTTTTTTTACCGGGGTCCAGGAGGGGGGGCCCCCCAGAACGGTTGTTCTTTTTGGGGGGGCCCCTTTAATGGGGATCATTTTGGAGGAAATGGAGCACCCAAACCCACTCATGTGGAGATGGCCCCCTTTGATTTCCCAAGGCCTCTGGGTTCGAGGGGCCCCAAGAAAATGATCTTCCTCATTTTCCCTCCTCCGCCTCAAATTCGGCCAACCCCTTTTTTCCCAAGGCGGGGAAATCTGGTAACATCGGGGGTTGGGAAATACCTCCCCCTCCCCCTTTCCTTCCTCCCCTCCGCGGCCTCCGGCACAGCTTCCACAGCCTGCTTGCCTGAGTTTTGATGCACCCTGAGAGCTGAGGGCGCCCCTTGCACTAGCTCTGGCCCCCGAACACTCCCTAAGGGAAGGGACCGAAAAAATTGTGAAATTTGTGGGGCCCCTTGGGGATTTGATGGGGGAGAAAGGCTCCGTGTCCGCATCTGTGTCCGTTTTCCTCCCCCGTCGCTGGGGGGGGAACCCTGTTTTTTTCAGAGTGCCCAATGTTCTTTTTCCAAAAAAAAGATACCCAAAAATGCTCATGCGGGCGGGGGTTTTTGTCCGAAACTGCCATTTTGGGGGGGCTTTTAAAAATTTGGCCCAAGGGGATGGTGCAGAGTCTTTCCCCTTTGCCCCCCATTTCCGGTGGTTAAAAACCCCCCGAGGGCCCAAAACCGTTGGGGTCAGGCCATGTGTCACTTGTACTGCGTTAATGGCATTGGGGCTGCTGCCAAATCGCTGGGATGGTGGGGGGGAAATTTTCCAGCGTGTTGCCACGTCAACAATGGAGGTTTTGACGGGGGGCCGAGCTGACGCTGAACGAAAGGCAGGCGGGACAAAGCGGGTTTTGCAAACGGCGGGAGTGCGAACCCCAGACCTGGGCCCTTTTCCCAAAGCGGGCCCGTCCGCCCGGGGGTAGCTTTTTTAGGAAATTTCGGGGGCGACAAGGTTAAAGCATGTGCCAGGAAAGGGGGATGTGCTCCCCCCTACCGATCTTAAGGGGGGCCAGCGTTTTGCCCGTTATCGCCACACCACCTTCCGGGGGCAAAAAGGTTCTTGCACCCGCCAGCGCTTGGGTCTGTTGCCTTAGGCTGTCCACAGCTCCTGCCCTGTGTTTGGGAGGGGTTCTCCAAGGCCACCTGTGGTAAATTATAGAATTGTTTGTTTTTTAAGATTTAGTAGATGCGGGGCGGCCCTTTGAAAAGTGCTGGGGCGCCAAAAGTAAAAAAAAAACAGGGTAACCTGTTATTTTTTTGGAATATCTAAACGGTTTTTTTTGGCCCCCTTTAAATTTCACCTTTGGGGGGGGAAAATATAAATTGCTGTTTTAAGTTTTCCCGTAGATGCTGCGTAAATTTGAACAGTGTGGGTGCAAAAAAGTAAAAAAAACCGAAATTTGTTAGGGTTTTTTTTTAATTTAAACTGATTTTTTGAAACCCTTTCAATTAAAACCTGTGGTAAATATAAAAATTGTTGTTTTAAGATTTTACTTTAAAATGCTGCGTCAAGGGAACATTGCTGGGTGGGGAAAAAAAGTAAAAAATAAAACGTAACTGTTATGTTTTGAAAAAATTAAACTGTTTTTTTTGACCTTTAAATTTCCCCTGTGGGTGAATATAAAAATTGCTTTTTTAAAGATTTGGGTAGATGCTGGTAAAATAAACAGTGCTGGGGTGCGCAAAAGTCAAAAAACACAAAACTGTTTTTTTTGTTTAAAAATAAACGGTTTTTTTTTGAACCTTTAAATTTCCCCCTGGGGTTAAATTTATAAAATTGCTGTTTTAAGATTTACGTAGATGCTGGGGTCAATGAACAGTCTGGGTGCGCAAAAGTCAAAAAAACACTTAACTGTTATTTTTTGATATAATAAAATGTATTTTTTGCCCTTTCAATTCCCCCTGCGGGAATTTTGAAATTGCTTTTTTTAAGTTTTACGTAAAAATGCTGCGTCAATGAACAGTCCCTGGGGTGCGCAAAAGTCAAAAAAACCGAAAACTTTTATGTTTTGATAAAATTTAAACGGTATTTTTTGCAACTTTCAATTACTGTGGTGAATATAGAATTGCTTTTTTTAAAGATTTACGTAGATGCTGCGTCATATAACAGTGCGGGGTTTGGGGCAAAATTTAAAAAAAACAGAAACTGTTAGGGTTTTGTTTTTAAATAAAGGTTTATTTTTTGCCCCTTTTTAAATTCACCGGGGTTTGAATTTAAAAATTTGCGTTTGTTTTAAAAATTTTGGGTAGAGGCTGCGTCAATGAACGTGCGGGGTGCCGGAAAAAAGTCAAAAAAAACCGTAACTGTTTTGTTTTGATTATCAAACTGTATTTTTTTGAAAACCTTTTTCAATTCACCTGGGGTTTTAATTTGAATTGCTTTTTTAAGATTTACGTAAAAGGGGGGCCCTGCTTTCAATGAACGTGCTGGGTGCGCAAAAGTCAAAAAAACGTAACTGTTTTGTTTTGATATAAAAAAACTGTATTTTTTGCACCTTTCAAAAAAATGTGGTAATAAAAAAATTGCGGGTTTTAAGATTACGTAGTTTGTGGTCAATGAACAGTGCTGGGGGGCGAAAAAAATTTCAAAAACCTTTAACTGTTTTGTTTTGATAAAATTAAACGGTATTTTTTGCACCTTTAAATTTTCCGTGGTGAATTTAAAATTTGCTGTTTTAAGTTTTAAACAAGAGCTGGTAAATTGAACATTTCCCTGGGTGCGAAAAAGTCAAAAAAAAACCGTTATGTTATGTTTTGATAAAATTTTAAACGGTATTTTTTGAAACCTTTAAAATTCCATGTGGTGAATATAGAATTGCTGTTTTAAGATTTACGTAGATGTTTGCGTCATTGGGAACTGTGGGGGGTGCGCAAAATTTAAAACCCACTTTAAACTGTGATGTTTTGTACGTTAAGGGTTTATTTTTGGCAACAAAAAAACCTGTGCTGACTAAAAGATTGCTGGTTTGTTTAAATTTTAAATGCAAGGTGGGATATATCAACAGTCAAAAGGTTTTTAAGGGGGTTAAAAATTGAAACCTTTTTTTCTGAAATGTTACCCGTTAAAAAAAAGTTGGGGGTTTTTGCAGCTAACAAAGAGACCTGCAGTTACTAGAAAAAGTTTTTTTATCCAATATAAGTTCAGGCTGCCCAATTTTCCCGGAAATATTTCAAAAACAAACCCGTTTTAAAAATAAAGTATTCCAATACAATGTCTTCACTTAAATCTTGGTTTAACTTTTCCCGTGTTTTTAAAGATAGAGCTTGTCTGGGTTTTGACCCCCGCCCCCCCCCCCCCCCCCCCTCCCAAAACCGTGAATTTACAGGGTTTGAATCTGCTTTTTTTTTAAAATTTTATAGCAAAATAATAAAATGTTCAAATTTCCCCAATTAAAATAAAAATTTGGGAAGGGTCCAAAAACGTTAAAAGTTTTAGGTTTCTCTGTGCAAAAAATAGACTAATTTCGTTTTTTGGGTTTTGGGGGAAAAGGCAGAAGCCCGGTCCCATCCCTATGGACGCTGGGAAATTTGGGCTTTTAAAAAAGGAAAAGCGTGCTTTTTTTTTAAAAGAAGGGGGATGGATTTTTCCAAACCCAAAGCAACCAATACACATCCCCCGTCATGGAAAGTCGCACACACATCTCACTTGCTCTATTTTGTAATCTTATTTGCTGGCCGCCCCCAAAAAAACAGGAAGCGCGGAAAAAAGGGCGATCTTAAAAAGATGATGCCAGGGTTTTAACCTTAAAATTTTCGCAAAAGATCTGGAAATTTCGATCACCATAAAAACCTTGCCGATTTCAACTTTGTCGATAAAAATCGCTCAACAGTAGTGTCTGGCCATCCCGTTTTTTTTTGTCAATAGCCCCCTTGCACGGGTTACAGATATTTTATAGTAACTGACGCCTGTTGTCAGTGGTGCCAAAACCGCCATATGTAATTAATATAACTTTTAAATAGTTCTCTTTCACTCAATTTTTAAATACTTCTATTTCACCCCGTGCTTTCCTCAGTTTGGTGCAAATCATGCACTTGTACGCAAATTGGGTTACAGATATTTTATAGTAACTGGTGCTACATGTCAGCGTTGTAACTAATCTAACTTTTCAATAGTTGTATATTGCACTCTGTGCTTGTCAGTTTTTTGGAAATAGCCCCCTTGTACGCACATTAGGTTACAGATAATTTATAGTAACTGCCACCTGTTGTCAATGGTGCCAAAACTGCCATATCTAATCCATATAGCTTTTAAATAGTTCTATTTCATTCAGTGCATCTCAGTTTAGCGCAAATCGTGCACTTATACAATAGCTTGTTGAAAACTATCAATTGCTAGTCCTACTGGGCAGTTGTAAATCTAGGAAGAAGGAAGACACTGTTGATTTGGTGTTACGGTTCTTCCACCAGACCGCATTTCACAGATATTTGATAGAAATAATTCCGTTTCTAATCCTAGTTGACCGTTGGAAATTAGAGGGATTTAAGAATACCTGTGATTTGTCGTCTTTGCAGTACAGTTTCTCAATAAAAGACTGTGAAAAACTCTTCTATACCTTTTACATTTTTATCTTTCTGAACATGGAGCGAAATACAGGTGGCAAGCGAACAAAGAATGGTGTAGGAGGTAGAGGTACGAGAGAATGTGCTCCTTCCACTGCTGTGGACAACATGCAAGTCAGCACATCGTCAGTTGCAGGACTGTCAGGCCTGTCATCTTTGCCTCGGTTCCCTGTGAATCTCAGTAAAGAAGAGCATCGCCAATCTGTTCTTCAGTGGTTAATGCAACCTGCATCCTTCGGTTTTACCTCCTCATCCTCCCAGTCACGGCCGTGAATGTCGCCATCATCATCGTCGGCATCCATGCGGGTTTCAGGGTCATTCTGAGGTCCAGGACAGGGATAGTCGATGCCCAGTTCAACTAAAATAGTGGTTTAAAGACTACTTTCTTCCGGCAATTTTTAATTTGTGGGTCATGCAGGTCTGAGGGTCATACTGCGGTACAGGACATGGATAGTCAATGTCCACTTCACTAAAATACTGGTTCAAATAATAGTTTCTTCCGGCACTTTTTAATATGAGGGTCCATAAGGGCATCTGTGTGGATTTTGGGGTCATGCGCATTAAAAGGACAGGGATAGTCAATGTCCATTTCACTAAAATAATGGTTCAAATGCTTGTTTTCTTCCCGGGAATTTTTATTCTGAGGGTCCCTAAAGGGCATCTGTGCATGTTTTGGGGTCATGCTGCTGTAAAAAACAGGGATATTCAATGTCCTGTTTACTACAATAATTGTTCAAATACTTGTTTCTTGCAGCAATTTTTATTCTGAGGGTCCATAAGGAATCTTTGCTGGTTTTGGGGTTCATGCCGCTGTAAAAGAAACCATATAGTAAGTTCTTATTGAAAAAAGCGTTTTTTCCCACGCTTCAAGGCCATCAAAATGAACAGTGGTTACTGGGTGTCCATCCTCCATGATCCACGTTCCAAATCAAAAGTGAGAATTTCCTTCACCCACACAAATTGACAGTAGAATGCAGGAATTTGAGAAGGGGTCATTGACCAAAAATGGCCCCCTAGAGCTTGCCAGCTGAACCTTCCACAATTTCCCCGTTGGGACGTTCTTGCTGCCACCACAAATGTGACGAGATGTTGGGCCCTGGTGCAAAAAAAGTGATAGGGGTCTCCTGCCCCTTCCCCTGTGCCATTTCCAAACCGGTTTGTTCTTTTTTTTGTTTGTGGAAAGGGGCCCCTTTGCAAGCTGTACCACTGTAACTGCTGTGGCTATGCCATCCTCATCTTTTCAGTTAGCCATTGAACATAATGAATTATTTTAGCATATGAATTTTTTTTTGTGAATTTTGTCTTGCCTAAGATGTAGCACGTATCCAGTTTCCTGTTGTGGATGTTAATTCTAGCTTCTCCTCACCTGTTTGGGTGTAAGAATGAAGCTGAATACTTTAATGGCCATCGGCGATAATCGACTATCGATACGATAATTGCCGATATCGACTATCGACTCGAAACAATTTGACACAATCGCTCATTGCTAGAGATCGTACCAGCGATACACTGGTTCACTAAGACAATCTTCTGCATCATGCAAAAAAAAATTATTTTCTTTTCTTCGTTATTAGAGCGAAAGTCTGATATGATTTTGTTGATTTTGTCTTTGATTGTTGTCCACTCTTCTGTGGGGATGGAGGAACTCAATTGTTGTTCAACAGGTGCAGATTCTGAAAGTTTCTTTTATAGTGTCTCCACAGCGAGTAGAATGAGATCAAAAAGCATTTATTGAGAATGTTCTTGAATTTATTACAGTAATCTAGATCATCTGAAAAAATTGTGTGGCCTTAAATGGAACACAAGAATTTACTAAAACAGACATGTCAGAAGGTGTCACAGGTCCTGCCTGAAGTTTGGAAAATGATGATAAGAAATTTGTTAGTTGACCTTAAACAAGAGTATTTACTATTAAGTGATACAAGAATTAAAGTAGCTGTGTGTCAGCTTCTCAATAAAGAATAGGAAAAGTGATAGCATCTTTCTTTCTATCTATCTTGTTTTAGATGGCTGTTGACTACTGTCAACCATTCACAGCTACTATAAGATATCAAATTTCTAAAATCCAAGCAATGTTCATCCTCAGGTATATCTGCATTGAAAAAAACGAAAACCAATGTTTTCAAGCCAGTGAAGTGTGGGGTGCCGAAACCAGAACATTGCTTTAATATTGGAAACCATAGTCTTGAAAAGTTTATTTTTGAGTTAAATGATTTGCATAAAGGAATATTTTTTTTACATGTTTTTGCCATTTTAACCATATTTTGTTGACTTTGTATGTTATAAATTCATGCAAGTTCTACTGGATTCAAATTCCATTACATCATAGTAGATATGAACCATAATTTCTAACAGGAAAGAAAACAGAATTTTTGGTTACATAATTTTATCTGTGTGCTTTGTTTTTAAAAATTATTACTTATTATAAAGCCAACTGGAAAATAAGCTGATCATAGATTTTCCCACCAGTAGGTCCCCAGTGATCAGATGGGATTTTTGGGGCGATTTTTTCAGTGTTTGATTTCCCTGCAGAGCCACCACAGGAGAAATGAAGAATTACTCAATGTTTCTTATAATTTATGTAAAGTATATGAAATACAGGAAAATACTAGGGGGGACATGTATGAACGGGGTTGCGCTAGAAGTCTGGCGTATTTTCAGCCAGACATCAGGTGCAGCCCTGTTCGCATTAGCGCAAATCCTCCTTAATGGCATTATCAGGTACATTAAAGAGCTCAAGCGACACTTTGTTATGCGCCTGATTTCAGGGGGTGTGTGGGAGGCGGGGCGCAATAGAACTGTACGAAGCTAAAGATTTATCGCTTCACTAGGTGCATTACTGCTGTAACAGGTATCCCACTTTCAAAGTGGTATACCCGAGCCAGGAATGTCGTCTAAGCGCTAGAATGCGCCAGATGTATTACACGCTGTAGAGTATGTTTATAAATCAGGCACATTCTAGGTCGATTTTCCAATCCAACTTAACTTCTTATTAGCATTGCTGTATATAGAGGAAAGAGGAAGGCATAGTTAACATACAATAAAACTACTTTGGATGCAAGACCTCAGCAGTTAAATATAGTTTTCTGTATTTGTTAATATTAATGTTGAGTGAACGGTTCGCGAAAAGTTAGGTTTTTAGAACCCGAACCGAACCAAGCTTTTTACTGTTCGTTCGATAAAAATTCACGTTCGAGACAAGCGCTCGATGCGTAATTTTTACTTTCGCTTTCAGCTGCTTCCTTCAATTTTTGTGGCCTGCACTCAGTGCACAACACAGAGGAGTGTAAAAATCACCATAGAGTGTGTAGGGATCTCAATGGCTGCTAAAATCACATTACCGTCTCATGTGTATATCACTGTATTTCCTGTTGAACGCCATTTTGACTTTACTCTCTGTACTGAACCCACTGATGTCTCTGTGTGCTTGTTTGCCAGTAGGCAGAAGCAACATTTCCTAGCGATTTTACACAGGAAAAGCTGCTAGTTAGATTAGTCGGGGGAGGGTGGGGACAGTTAGCTTAGGGAAATTTCAAAACACTTCAATAGTTGGGGGAGTTTGGGGAAATTTTTGAAAGTTTTGTATGTGGCTGCATTTTTTTCCCTTCCTTTTTTTCAGAGCCCCCAAAAAATTTAAAAATTTCCCCCCTGTTTTGGGGGGTCCCAGTTTACTGCAAAAAAGGCCCACCCCCAGCAAATTTTTGGCGTAGAAAGAAATGAAAGGGTATTGCAGTTTTGTTCCCCGGAGGTTTTTCCCCAAAAGGGAACAATTAACAGATATTCCATAGAAAAAAAATTTTATTTGTAATACTATTTGTTGTAGTAAATTTTTAGGATTCAAGAAGCGTCTGTGTTGCACTGTTGCCCAAAAAAAGGGGTTTTTTCCCTAAAACCCCCATTTAAAAGATATTTTATTTGAAAGAAATCTATTTTGTAATATATTAGCTTGTAGTTAATTTTTTGGGATCCAAGAAGACTTCGGTGTCGCACTGTTGCAGACAGGGTTTTTCCATAAGACACCTTTAACAGATATTCCATAGAAATAAATCTATTTGTGATATTATTTGCTTGTAGTTAATTTTTTGGGGATTCAAGAAGACTTTGGTGTCGCACTGTTGCAGCCAAGGTTCTTCCATAAGACACCATTAAAAGATATCCCATATAAAGAAATATATTTGTATTACTATTTGCTAGCAGCAAATTTTTGGGATTCAAGAAAAGTTCTGGTTTGCAGTGTTGCTGCTAGGCTTCTTCTTCCATAAGACACCAGTTACAGATATTCCATATAAAGAAATCTATTTGTAATACTATTTTCTTGTAGTTAATTTTTTGGGATTCAAGAATACTTCTGTGTCGCACTGTTGCTGCCAGGGTTCTTCCATAAGACACCGTTAACAGATATTCCATAGAAATAAATCTATTTTTAATACTATTTGCATGTAGCAAATTTTTGGGATCAAGAAGGGTTCTGTGTTGTAGTGTTTGGAGTAGAGTTCTTCAATAAGAGACCATGAACAAATCTTTACCTTTTTAATATTTATCTTTTTTAATATGGAGCGAACTAGGGGTGGTAAGCAAGCAAGTAGGGGTGTAGGGCATGGAGCTAGAGGTATGAGACAAGGCACTCCTTCCAGTGCTCCAGACAACACACAAGCGAGCACATCGTCAGTCACAGGACTGTCAGGCCTGTCATCGCTTTGTCAGTTCCCTGTGTGTCTCATTTCTGAAGATCATCGCCAATCTGTTCTTCAGTGGTTAACACACCCTGCATCCGATGGTTTTACCTCCTCTTCCTCTCAGTCAGGCCACAAATGTCCTCATCATCATCATCAGTCCAACCTGAAGCAAATGCTGGCCAAATATCACCCAATATACACACCACTGTAGATAATCCATATTCTGAAGACCTCTTTGATAACACAATGCTGTTGGGGTCAGAAGGCATTTCAAAAGATAAAGAAGCCAAAAAGGATGATTTTGTCTGCTATGATGCACTCGCTAGCTGATGCCCTCAGAGGAGGAGAAGGAAGCTGATCAGTCAGCAGAAATATCAAGTGATCAGCGGTGCCTCACAGGCTTTTGAGCATCAGCTAGCGAGTGCATCATCAGTGGAGGAGAAGGAGGATGAAGGTTTAGTGTCAGTGCGGGTCCAGCCTGAGAAATGGAGAGGGCGGTCAGATAAGTCCGCTGACATTACTCCGCCAGCCATGGTCAATGGTGGCAGCTGGAACATCGCTAACAGATTTTCTTCGTCGGAGAGGTCAAGGACTTGTGAAACCCGTGCCGTTTTCGATCAAGCCTCAGATGTGCCGAGTGAGGTCATATGCCAGATTTGCTTTCAACGCATCAGTTGAGGAAAGAACCAAAGAGTTTAAGCACCACCAGCATGAACAGGCACATGCATGTAAAGCATGCATTGCTGTGGATGAGTCACTTGGAGAAAAAAGACCACACAGGTCCTGAGCTTCCAACCATTGTGACCTCTTATGCCTCCTCCTCCCAAGCGGTCCTCTGCTGCCGATGTGCCGGAGCAGCATGAGAAAGCACCATCCCAAGTCCCAGACACTGTCAGACAATTTCCAACACCAGCAACACAGTCTACACCTTTCCCTTCCACCAGTGTGACCTGCACACCCTACAGCGGCCAGTATGGCAGCCAGCCTTCTATGTATTAGGCGTGGGAGCATAAGAGATGATTTCACCCCAACCATCCCAAAGCCAAAAGCCTGAATGTCGGCATTGCCAGGCTGTTGGCCTTGGAAATGTTGCCTTTCCGCCTGGTGGACACAGATTGTTCCACCACATCATGGTCCTGGCATACTCCCAATATCAGATGCCAAGCAGGCATTTCTTTGCCAAAAAAACTGTCCCTGCCCTGGCCAGCCACAATGCAGAAAAGATCTCCAGCACATTGGCTGCATCTGTGTCCACCAGAGTCCATCTCACTACAGACACATGAACTAGTAAGCACGGTCAAGGATGTTATATCTCACTGACTGATCAGTGGGGGAGTTTTGTGGTTGACAGTGCCTCTGGTGATGGGTCTCAGCTGACACTCTTCCACACTGCAGGGACGGTGCAGAGTCCAGATCCCCAACCTCCACGGCTAGCATCACGTGCCAAGAGAAACCAGGCCGTTCTGAAATTAATCTGTCTTGGAGACCGTCAACACACAGGACAAAAGCTGTGGATGGCTCTGCGTGCTCAGATCGACCAGTGGCTGGGTGCTAAGAACCTGGTACCAGGCAATGTGATGTGCGACAACAGAGAAATCTCTTTGCCGCCCTTAGGATCAGTAGACTTACACACATCCCTTGCCTGACACACGTCATGAACCTGGTTGTGCAGAAATTTCTAAAGCGTTACCCAGGTACGGACTGTCTGCTAAGGAGGACTTGAGGTCTTAGCTCACACTTCCGACGTTCGCACCCTGCTTTGGCACACTGGCAGCGTTGCAGCATCATCTGGGCCTTCACGTCAACTGTCTCATTGTTGACGTTACAACACGCTGGAATTCCACCCTCCACATGCTCCAGCAATTGTTGCAGCAGCATAATGCCATTATGCAGTATGAAGTGTCGCATGGCCTCAGAGCAGTGGCGCGGACCTCGGGGTGTTGAGCCATAGAGAGTGGAGGCAGGTGAAGGATCTCTGCACCATCCTTCACAGTTTTGAAGACGCCACCAAAATGGTCAGTCAGGATGAGGGCATTGTCAGCATGACCATTGTGGTCATATTTTTACTGGAAAAAGCTTTAGACACTCTGCAGCAGCTGGTCTCAATAGTGATTGAGGAGGAGGCAGACACAGAAGCGGACAGAGAGCCTTACTCGCCAGAGGATGTAGAAATCCCAACTGTTACCCAATTTTATCGGTCTTCTTTAGGCGGTGGTTCGAGGTGCAGGGCGGGGGCAGGATGGCAGTTCAGCTCACAGAGTAGAGTGCATGAGGCTAGCCAGGGCTCTGGTGATGGTCAGGATGAGGAACTGGAGGAGGATGATGAGGCAGGGGTGGACACCACCGGTACCGAATAACCTTCGGTGGTAAGAGGTTGGCACAGATTTCAGGAGAAAGAGGAGGAAGATCGGGTTAGTGACCCTCAACCCCAAGGCTTGGGAGATCCCGGCAGCAATCAAAATGAACAGCGATTACTGGGTAGCCACTCCCCTTGATCCACGTTACAAATCAAAAGTGAGCAATTTACTTCCACCCACAAAAATTGACAGTATAATGCAGGAATTTGAGACAGTGCTTATTGACCAAATCGAGACATCTGTTGCATCTTCTTCACATTCTAATGTCACGGTGGAACAACGTCAGCAACGTGTCAGCAGTAGAATGGCAAGTAGCTGCAGCAGCAGGCAGTGTGGCAGAAGCATACTGTTTGACATTTTTCACTCGTTTTTTACCACCTCACCAACGCCTGCAAGGCAGGACAGCATTTAGACACACAGAGACTGTTTTAGGAGTATGGTCCATGACTACCTGCGGCTCAACACCAATGTTTTTGGAATTGATCTGGACTCATTCAACTTCTGGGTATCCAAAATATATGAATGTCCTGAGCTTCCTAGACACGTCATACAAATTTTATCCTATCCAGCAGCCAGAGTTATTTCAGAACGCACCTTTAGCACAACTGACGGTGTGATAACTGACAAACGTATGCTTCTTTCGACTGACAATGTGGATCGTTTGACATTTATCAAAATGAATCAAATGTGGATCTCTGGCGATTTTGTTGCCCCGGTTGCCAATGTCACCAACTAGTCACTAGTAACTAGTGACAGGACTACGGCCCGTACTGCTGTATTGACACCCCTGGTAGTAGCAGTTAGTTAGATTAGCTGAGGGGGTGGGGGGGGGGTCAGCTAGCTTAGGGAATCACAGACAGCAATAGTTAGGGACTTTATGTTGCTGGCTCCATCTTTTCCATCTTTATTCTGAGTGCCCAAAAATTCATTTATGCTGTTTTTTGGGTACGGCTATTGCAGAACACACCATTAGCAAATCTGCTATACAAAGTAATCACTTTCAAATACTGGTTGCTTCCTGAAAATTTTATTACGTGTCAAAAAGGTGATTTTTGCTGTTTTTGGGGTCCAGTTATTGCTGAAAACACCGGGAGCAAGTGTCCTGGTAGGAAGAAACCTTAATTCAAATCCTAATTTCGTCTTGAAAATATTATTGAGTGTCCAAAAGGTGATTTTTGCTGTTTTTGGGATCCAGCTACTGCTGGAGACACTGTTAGCAAATGTCCTTCTAGTAAGGAATCTTATTTCGAATCCTAGCTTCGTCTTGAAAATTTTATTGAGTGTCAAAAAGGTGACATGACATTTTTGCTGTTTTTGGGGTCCAGCTACTGCTGAAGGCACTGTTAGCAAATGTCCTTCTAGGAAGAAATCTTATTTCAAATTCTAATTTTGTCTTGAAAATTTTATTGAGTGTCCGAAAGATCATTTCTGCTGTTTCTGGGGTCCAGATACTGCAGAAGACACTGTTAGCAAATGTCCTTCTAGGAAAAAATCTTATTTCAAATCCTAATTTTTGCTGGTTTGGTAGTCATGCTACTGTAGAAGACACCGTTATTAATGTACTATTGAATAAACTCTTATTTCAAACACTAATTTCTTCTTGCAAATTGTATTGAGTATCAAAAAGGTCATTTTTGCTGGTTTGGGCGTCGTGCTACTGCAGAAGACACCGTTAGTAAATGTCCTATAGAAAGAAATCTATTTCTATTTCTACCAAACAGTTCTACTTTGGTTTTATCTGACCATTTGACATTCTCCCAGTACTCTTCAGGATCATCCAAATGCTCTCTAGCAAACTTCACACGGGCCCAGACATGTACTGGCTTAAGCAGGGGCACACGTCTGGCACTGCAGGATCTGAGTCATAGTGTGTTACTGATGGTAGCCTTTGTTACTAACTGTTTATTACTATTTTGTTTCCCAGAAAAAAAAAAAATGATCAAAATAATTAAGGGGTATGTTCATAACACATTTTTGGTCTGTCTCACAGGTATACAGACATTAGCAAGAGCAAACAAAGTCCAAATTAAAATATTTTTGACCCTTTTATTTCCTATATCTCCACTCTGGTATTCATGTTTTTTTTAAATGCATTTCAATGGGTACCTGCAACGGAAACCACAAAGGTGGTGTGAACAAATCCTAACTTTGTTCCTTAATCCCTTTCTGACATGTGACCAAGTGACTTCCCGCAAATGGACAGTGGCATAGGGGGGTTCGCAGTGGTCACAATTGTGTCCGGGCTTCTTAACCAGGGGGGCCCACGAGCTCCCCTCACCATACATCTGTGATCGCTAGGTCACACAGACCAGGTGATCACAGCTGCAAAAAGCCACAGCAGCCAGCTTACAGTGTCCGGAGAAGGAAGAAAGGCAGAGAAAGTGGGCAGTTCTAAAGCCTCCCGGGTGGAACAGTAGGAGAGTCAGAGAGCTGCCACAGCACTGCTCTGCACCCAGCCAGCAGCCCTCACCTCCCGTCTGAGCCCTCATCCTCCTGCCTGCACAGTAAGAGAAAACATAATTACAGTCAAATGAATGCTATCTAGTGTAGTAGTCTGGTACCTGAAGTTCCACAGCAGCTTCTGTAAAACTACAGGTTCCAGCATATCTGCCACACAGGCCAGTCTCAAGTACCAGCAATACACAATGCAGGCACACATACACACCTTTAATGTGTATTCCTATTCCTATTAGATTATTCCTTTAAGTGGAAATAATTTTCTTGGAGACACTAAACCACAATCATCCATCATACCAAGTAGGGAACCTGTTGTTAAAAACTAGTGGCCACAGCCATGGTCGGGGGTAGGCGGCCCAAGCTGAAGTTTTGCACCAAGGCCCACAAGCCTTTAGCTATGCCCCTGCAAATGGACGTACAGTGACATCCTGGACATTGTGCGGGCTCTCAAGTGAGACCACATTATCACACCATGAGACCAGCTGTAAATTACAGCTAACCCCATGCTGTGGTTAACTCCTTTGCTGCCGCAATTAAATAAAGAAAAAGTGAAAAAGTAAAAAAAAAGTAAAACACAAAGAAAATAAAAAATACACGTACACTACCCTTTTCCCCTTTACAAAGTCACTCACCCCAAAAAAGATTAAAAATAAAAAGTACGCATATTTGGTATTGACGCATGTGTAACGACCTACCCTATAAATCAGTCATCATATTGAACCTAGATGATGAACAAAAAGCAAAAAGAATCACAGAATATAAAGCAATCAAAAAGGCATATAAATGCCAAGATGATACCAAAGAATATGTCAGTTCATCTTGCAAAAAAAGCCCTTACACAGCTCTTTATAATAAAAAATAAAAAAGTTATGGCTGTCAGAAGATAGTGATGCATACATTTTTTTTAAACAATGAAAACACTTTTTTTAAGCGCTTCACATAAATAAAACTAAATAATGGGGTATCACCGCAATTGTATCGACAGAGTAAAACTAACTTGTCACATATACTTCATGGTGAACGCTGTTGGTCAATTGGTGGTGCCCCCACCACCAATTGATATACCTTGATAGTAAAAAGCCAGCAACCTGTTAATCCCTATAGAAGAGTTCTTAAACCCGGGTGACCCCAACCTCTGGGCCCCATAGCAGTTGCCATGGCTGCTAAAGCTATAGTTTTGCCCATGACTGTCCCCCTTTGTCTGATGAGAAGGCAATATATTTTGTTAACATGTCTGCACACAGTATATCATCTTATTGGGTTACCTGCATTGTTAGATGTTTTATTTTCTCTTTGTTTTGTAATAATTTTTTTAATTTGCCCAATTTGCATATTCTGTAGCTCCTTAGCATTGCCTCCCTTAAATTTCCTGTCTACTCTGACTGCTCCTGCTGCTGTTGTAACACAATCGACTTTTGTATGAATGTTGGGTAGTCAATGTCAGTGATCTTATGAATGCCTGATAAAAATAAATTTCCAAACTACATGAATATAAAGTCAGGATAGGTAGGCATATATACTTATATACTATATTTCAATGTTTGAATAGTTCAAATTGAGAAAGTAAATATATTTTGTTGCCAGATAGAAAAAAATAGTATGCAAAGTATAGAAGAATAATTCCTTGAAAAACCAAAAACAGGACATCAGACTACTATGAAAAATTCTAGCTATAGTTTTGTATGGGCTGACTCAAACTGTTAAGTCACTGGCCCCACTACTGGAAATGTCCCTGGCTTGTAGAATCTTACCGGAGCTTCTCAAACAGCATGCATGGCAACTCAATGCAAAATAGTTCAAGATCTAGATGTCAATTAGGACAAAAGTGTAAAACATCCTTGACCCTTGTACCTTATAGCAGTTCCCCACACAGAATGCATGGCATTCCCAGCATGATTCCCAGTATCTTCATTTCATCAAATTCCTACATAATGATATGGTACCATATTGAGCACAAGGATAGGATAATTCTCTAAAAGTAGCCTTAGAATTCTCTAATAGTGTATTTAAAATTCGGTTCTCTAAACTTGTGTTGCAAGGGTCGGTTTGTCCAGACCTGAATTTTATAGGCATCGCCAAAAAAAGTACAGTAACGACGCTATAATATGGTATCAGTCAACAAAGAAAGACCCACAGCTAGATGATTTAGCAAATGTACAGCAGGCAGATAATGACAGATGCAAGGTTGGTGTGTCACGGAAGTGGTGGACCGCTAGACCATTGCAAGCGGTGGTATAAACCAACAGGAGCAGAGGTGTCTAGGAGCAGAGTGTAAGAAGCCTCCCAGTCTTTGTCAGAGCCCACCACAAGGACAGTTGATCTTGTGCAGTGGGAGACTCCCAAGTCACTACCTGTGATGTGACTTGCTTGTGGTGGTGGCCCGGGTGTGCAAAGTACAGAATTGTATGCAATAGCATGGTTGTGGACAGGTGGAGAGGTCAGAGCAGGCTTCAGGCAAGAGAACTCACGTACACACTCACCAGCACGTGACTGGGGGCCACTGTAATAGAGTCAATTTATTACCCTTGCGCTCACCTCTCACTCAGGTAGCGAATCAAGCATAAATCACACCCCAAGACACCCCAAAAATATCCATTGCCACCACCTTCCTTCAATAATCAAAAAAGAATCAGACGGAAGTAATCCAGTCCTAAAAATATACTTAAAAAAACACTTCTTCAAGATAATGGATTCATGCAGCGACAAGAACTAACGTATTAACTTTTAATTTTAATACGAAATGGGGTACAATGCTAACATAGAAAAAATACAATAACAATGACTATGACATACGTATCAAATAGTTATAAAATAAAAGGGATAAACTTAGAAACCCCTTACACTTACAAGTCTGGACTTTCAGATCCCGGGGTAAGGATGAAGATGGAACACAGCTCAATCCAGGATTGACCCCAAACTATGTACAAAGAGCTGACCCTTGGACAATGGGTCTTATACCCTACTCAGCCATCTCAGGTTTTCCCCACCTCCTTCATAACTATGCTTCATTTCACTGGCTGGAAGATATAACGAGGTGGATGGACCCTTACTGTCTAATGAGGGTTGTTGCTTACTATCCCCACTAGATGGAAATCATGGACTGTGCTTCTGCATGGACAGATCAATGAACTCTGAACTTTTGTGGCTAGTCTTTTATGGTTATATGGGGTCATAGGCCAAATCTGTTGGGCTTTACTGGTTGGGGATTGTATATGTTAAGAGTCGTAAAATTTCCATCAATTTGCTGCTTATCAGATATGCACTGGGTTGTAACAACATGGGGTAATGTAATTGTCCAAAAGGACTTTCACATTTCATTCCCAAAAGTGGGGTGGAGGTCTTTGGGCTGTGGCAATACTGACAATACAAGCAATGCTTAATAACACTACCAAATACACATAATATATACATACAGTTCCTATGACAGTTATAAACAGACCTTATGATAGTATCATCGGACATTGTCCTCACAAGAGCTGAAACATGGTAATGGCAGGAACACACTATGTGCTTATTAGTGATGAGCGATTACGTTGACTATCGTCATCGGGTCAATAGTTGATATCGGCAATTATCAATAAGATATCCGATAGTCGATAATAGGTTATCGCCGATGACCATTAAAGTCTATGGGAGAGGAACAACACCTTCATTCTTACACCCAAACAGGGATGAAGAAGCTGGAATTAACATCAACAACAGTCAAATGGATACGGGCTACATCTTAGGCAACACACTTAGGTTATAAAAGCCACAGAAAAAAACACAGACCATTCACTATCCCTGTCTTGCACCACAGCATGACCCTTAAACCTGCATGACCAACAAATTAAAAAGTGCCAGAAGGCAGTATGATTTGAACCATCATTTTACTTGAATTGAACATTGAATATCCCTGTCCTGGAACGAAGCATGAGCCCCAAACCTGCATGTCCCCAGATTAAAAAGATCCGGAAAAAGGAGTCTTTCAACCACCATTTTAGTTGAACTGGACATTAACTATGCCTGTTCTGTACTACAGTATGACCATTATACCTGTCTGACCCACAGATTAAAAAGTGCAAGAAAAAGGAGTCTTTGAACCACCATTTTAGTTGAACTGGACATTGACTATACCTGTCCTGGACCGCAGTATGACCATTAAACCTGTCTGACCCCCAAATTAAAAAGTGCCGGGAAAAGGAGTCTTTGAACCACCATTTTAGTTGAACTGGACAATAACTATATCTGTCCTGTACCGCAGTATGACCATTAAACCTGTCTGACCCACAGATTTCAAAGTGCTGGGAAAAGGAGTCTTTCAACCACCATTTTAGTTGAACTGGACATTGACTATACCTGTTCTGTACCACAGTATGACCATTAAACCTGTCTGACCCACAGATTAAAAAGTGCCGGGAAAAGGAGTCTTTCAACCACCATTTTAGTTGAACTGGACATTGATTATACCTGTTCTGTACCACAGTATGACCATTAAACCTCTGACCCACAGATTAAAAAGTGCTGGGAAAAGGAGTTTTTGAACCACCATTTTAGTTGAACTGGACATTGACTATACCTGTCCTGGGTCACAGCATGAGCCCCAAACCTGCATGAGCCCCAGATTTAAAAAGTGCCGCAAAAAGGAGTCTTTCAACCACCATTTTAGTTTCACTGGACATAGACTATCCCTGTCCTGGGCCACAGCATGAGCCCCAAACCTGCATGACCCCCAGATTAAAAAGTGCCGGAAAAAGGAGTCTTTCAACCACCATTTTAGTTTCACTGGACATTGACTATATCTGTCCTGTACCGCAGAATGACCATTAAACCTGTCTGACCCACAGATTAAAAAGTGCTGGGAAAAGGAGTCTTTGAACCACCATTTTAGTTTCACTGGAAATTGACTATATCTGTCCTGTACCGCAGAATGACCCCTGAACCTGTTTGACCCACAGATCACAAAGTGGCACTATGCTATTTTGTACAGTGACTGTCATTTAGTATATTTTTGGTAACTGACATTTGTTTACAGAATTTATTTAGGGAAGTTTTATTTATAGTTTTACATTATTATCATTTTGCTTTTTTTTTCAAGTGTGATAACATACAACATACACCCCTCCCTGCAGTTTTTAAAGGTATTTTTTACACGTGTAGATGTGTTAATTCGTCCGCACACCCCATAAGTAATACAAATGTCCTAATCATCCCCAAAACACTTCTTAGTTGAGAAGACATTTGCCCTCCTGGCTTCTGAGACTGATTCAGCCAATCAAATCAATGGTTTCATTTTTCCTCCAAATCCTTCTTCAGTGATTAGGGACAGACTCCCCTGGAGATCAAATGATGCGACCCCATAGTGACTCCAGCCCCAGAAAATTTTAAGCCTCAAATTGTGCAATTTGTGTCCAGCCCTGGGGCCCTTTTTGACACTACTTAACCTCACAGAAATCACCTTTTTCAAAATCTGATTTTTTAGAGAAATTTGAAGCTCTCCTGATTGCCCCTAACGGTGAGAGCCAGTGCTGCCGTCAGCCATCTGTTAACACGGAGGTCCAGCTGCCAGGGCCAGACTTACAGTGGGTGCGGTGAGAGCCCAGGCTAGCGTCTGTCATCTATTAACACGCAGGTTCAGCTGCCAGGGCCGAAGTTACAGTGGGTGCGGTGAGAGCCCAGGCTGGCGTCCGTCATCTATTAACACGGTAAAAATGCCCTTATGATGCAGCAACGAAAACAGTCGTGCTGAAGCAGAGTGCGGAAGTGTGAGGTAAGACCTCCAGCCTTCCTCAGTACACAGTCAAGACCTGGGTAGCGCTTGCCCCTCCGTATGAGTGCGGACCATTTGAGCTTCACTTGGAAATACTGGTGGTTAACGCTCCTGTTCCACCCAGGTGCCCTTTTTCTTGGCATTCTTTTTCTCATTTTACTCAACGTGCTGGAGGAAATTGTCTCTGTTCTTTGTTCTCTGTCCGTGCTCCATACTCCATGTCCTCTGAATAACCTACATCTGGTCAAGTCTTCCTGTACCTCCCATGTACAATTAAGAGGAATTTTTTTACCAGCTATTTTGTACATGCAAGTTTTTTAGTAGTTTAATTCTAGAAAACATTTTTAAAATAGGATGGAATCCTACTATGTCTTTGTTTCTCTTTTTTAATTGTATTAAATGAGTTGTCTCAATTCATGTATTGCTAGCTATGTTAAAGATCTTGCAAAAACAAGTCATTTTGCAATATGTGTCCATTAACAGTGTCCTACCTATTCCTGTTTCTGACAGCACCATCACCCTTGAGCCACTCTTGACAATTGTGAAGAACAAATGTCTGTTAGAAACAACATTTTTTTATAATAGGACCTGTAGTATAGCTGCATGTCACAGGAAAATGCCCCCAAAAATTCAAAACATGACCCATGAGCCACTTTTGACAATTGTGAAGAACAAATGTCTGTTAGAAACAACATTTTTTTATAATAGGACCTGTAGTATAGCTGCATGTCACAGCAAAATGCCCCCAAAAATTCAAAGCATGACCCTTGAGCCACTTTTGACAATTGTGAAGAACAAATGTCTGTTAGAAACAATTTTTTTAGAATAGGACCTGTAGTATTGCTGCATTTCAAAGCAGCATGACCCAAAAAATTATAAAAATGACTTCTCAGCCACTGTTAAAAATTGTGAGGGAGAAATGCCACTTAAAAGCCACATTTCTGTTCCAAAGGACCATGATTATTGCTGTATCTCACAGCAACATGACCCCAAAAAATACTAAAAATGACTTCTCAGCCACTGTTAAAAATTGTGAGGGGAAAATGCCACTTAGAAGCCACATTTCTGTTCCAAAGGACCATGATTATAGCTGTATCTCACAGCAACATGACCCCCAAAAATTATAAATATGACTTCTCAGCCACTATTAAAAATTGTGATGGAGAAATGCCACTTAGAAGCCACATTTCTGTTCCAAAGGACCATAATTATAGCTGTATCTCACAGCAACATGACCTCAAAACCATTGACAATGCAAAAACTTCTAAAGATAAAGTGAGTAAATGGAATACGGTGTTGTCATGAAACCTTGCTGTCTTTTACAGTCTCCTCACAGCAAAACCAGCAAAATGAACTGTTGGGAAAAGAGAATAAAAATTGCAGTAAGAAATGATCATTTTAAAAAAAAGTTTTCAAGAGGACCATTTCTGTTTGAAGAGGAATGTGAAGTAGACCGGCAACTAATCGGTGACCTCGGCAATTGGGGCCACAACATCATCAAGAATCCATGCCTAATTCATCTTGATGAAAGTCAAACGATATACATTATCTGTGGAAAGCCGGATGCGTTTGTCTGTAATGACTCCTCCAGCTGTGCTGAAGGTCCGCTCAGAGATGACGCTGGCTGCTGGGCAGGACAACACCTCTATGGCGTGGCGCGTGAGCTCGGGCCATTCGTCCATTTTGGATACCCAGAAGTCTATTGGGTCCGCAACACATACAAAAACATTGGTGTTGAGACGCAGATAGTCGTGCACCATGATCTTAAGCTGGTCTCTGTGTGTTGGATGTGTGCCCTGCATTGCATGCGTTGGTGAGGTGGTAAATAAAGATTGCCAGAGGTCACCCATTAGGCTTCTGCCACCTTGCCTGCTGCTGCTGCTGCCGCTACGGCTACTTGGCACTCTACTGCTGTCACGTCGCTGATGTTGTTCCACTGTGACATTTGAGGAACGTGAAGCAGACGCAACAGATTTCTCCAGTTGATCAATCAGCAAGGTCTCCATTTCCTGCATTTTAATCTCTATTTGGGTGGGTGGAAGGAAAGTGCTGAGTTTTTTTTTGTATCGGGGATCCAGGAGGGTGGCCACCCAGTAACTGTTGTTCATTTTGATGGCCTTAATGCGAGGATCATGTTGGAGGAAATGGAGCATCCAAGCACTCATGTGAGAGATGAAGCCTTGATTTCCCAAGCCTCTGGGTCGAGGGGCACTAGCAAACTGATCTTCCTCATCTTCCTCCTCCGCCTCAAATTCGCGCCAACCTCTTTCCAAGGCAGGGACGTCGGTAACGTCGGTGTCTAGGAATACCTCCTCCTCCTCCTCCGCTTCCTCCAGCACAGCTTCAACACAGCCCTGACTTGCCTGAGATGATGCACCCTGAGAGCTGATGCGCTGCCTTGCACTAGCCCTGGACCCCGAACCACTGCCTAATGAAGACCGATAAAATTGAGAAACTGTCGGGAAAGTGGATTCGACGGAGAGAAAGGCTCCGTGTCCGCATCTGTGTCCGTCTCCTCCTCCGTCGCTGGCGGGACCTGTTGTTTCAGAGTGTCCAACGATCGTTCCAGAACTAAGATCACCACAATGCTCATGCTGACAAGGGCATAGTCCGCACTGACCATTTTTTGGGGGCTTCTTCAAAACTGGCAAGGATGGTGCAGAGCTCTTTCAACCTGCCCCCACTCTCGGTGGCTCAAACACCCCGAGGTCCGCACCCGCAGCTTGTCAGGCCATGTGTCACTTTCTACTGCGTAATGGCATTGCGCTGCTGCCACAATCGCTGGAGCATGTGGAGGGTTTAATTCCAGCGTGTTGCCACGTCAACAATGAGACGGTTAACGGGGAGGCCGAGCTGACGCTGCAACGCAGCCAGGCGGGACGAAGCAGGGTGCGAATGGCGGAAGTGCGAACTCAGACCTCGAGCCTTCCTCAGCAGGCAGTCCAGACCCGGGTAGCTATTTAGAAATTTCTGGACGACAAGGTTCATGACATGTGCCAGGCAAGGGATGTGCTCCAGCCTACCTATCTTAAGGGCGGCCAGCAGATTTCGACGTTATCGCACACCACCTTCCCTGGCACAAGGCTCTTGTCACCCAGCCAGCGCTCGGTCTCGTTGCGGAGAGCCGTCCACAGCTCCTGACCTGTGTGTGGACGGTCTCCAAGACAGATTAATTTCAACACGGCCTGGTTTCTCTGGGCCCGTGATGCCACCAGAGGACCTTGGGTGAAAGAGCCCTGCACCATCCCTGCGGTTTTGAAGAGCGTGCGCCGAGCCTGAGAACCACCGTCACATCCAGAGACATCCACCCAGCTCACCCAGTGAGCTGTCACAGAGATATAGCTGCCTTGGCCGTGCTTACTAGTCCATGTGTCGGTGGTGAGATGGACTTTTCCGGACACAGATGCAGACAACGCGCTTGAAATTTTAGATGACACGGCTGGCCAGGGCAGGGGGGCGGCTTTCTGGCAAAGAAATGCCTGCTCGGCATCTGGTATTGGGGGCAGGCAAGGGCCATGATGTGGCGGAACCCCTCTGTGTCCACCAGACGGAAACGCCTCAGTTCCAAGTCCAACAGCCTGGCAATGCCGACATTCAGGCTTTTGGCTTTGGGATGGTTTGTGTTAAAGTGTTTCGTCTGCTCCCAAACCTGGAAGACAGAACCTGGCTTCTAGACTGGCCGCTGTACAGCGTGCAGGTCATCAAACTGGCGAAGGAGAAGGGTAGGATGGGTCCTGGTGGTGCTGATGGTACTCGGGCGACGGTTGAGGCTGAAGCGGAGGCTGATCCCTGATCATGACTCTGAGAGATATGGGCAGCTGAGGAACGCTTGGTGGCGGCGGAGGAGGAGGAGGCGGAGACAGAGGGTATAATTATAATAATAATAATAATAATCTTTATTTATATAGCGCCAACATATTCCCTATATAGAGGGAATAAGCACAGACAAACCAGACATTACATTATAAAAAGCTACTTAATCAGACACGCGGTGTGAGGGCCCTGCTCGCAAGAGCTTACAATCTCTTAGGGTGTATGGGTGAAACAAAGGGTTACAAGTGGTTGGTTTACAATGGTCCAGCCATGTTACATAAATAGGGGGTAGTATACATAAAAAGTGGATTAACCTGCCATCCCAACCATACATCTATATACAGATAAGTGCCTGTGGGTGCCAAAGTGCAGGAAGTGACGAATATGTGACAGAATTTGGAGGCTTAACAATTAGGGATCTTGATAGGCTTGTCTAAGAAGATGGGTTTTCAGAGCACCCTTAAAACTGCGAGGGTTGTGAGTGTGCCTGATCACATGGGGTAACATGTTCCAGAGAACTAGTGCAATACGTGCATGGGAGGTTCGATGAGTGAGGTGTGAAGTCTTAGCTCAGTAGCAGAGCGGAGAGCCCGGGTAGGGTGGTAGACAGAGATGAGGGAGGAGATGTAGGGGGGTGCACCACTGTGGAGAGCTTTATAGGTGAGAGTGATTAGTTTATGTTGTATTCTGTAATGAATAGGTAGCCATTGCAGAGACTGACACAGGGTAGAGGCATCAGTATAGCGGCTGGAGAGAAAGATGAGCCTGGCTGCTGCATTCAGGACAGATTGGAGAGGGGAGAGTTTACAGAGAGGGAGACCGATAAGCAGGGAGTTACAGTAGTCAAGACGAGAAAGAATAAGAGCAGCAATGAGAGTTTGGGCTGTTTCCACAGTGAGAAAAGGACGGATTCTGGAGATGTTCTTGAGGTGCAGGTGACAGGATCGGGCAAGGGATTGGCTCTCTGGGGTGAAGGACAGCTCCGAGTCTAGTATAACCCCAAGACAGCGGGCCTGCTGCCTATGAGAAATGGTGGTGCCACACACACACAGAGAGATAGCAGGGTGGGGGTGGTTAGTAGACGGTGGGATGACTAGAAGTTCAGTTTTAGTGAGGTTTAGTTTAAGATACAGGGAGGACATGATGTCAGAGACAGCGGACAGACAATCACTGGTGTTTTGTAGCAGGGCAGGAGTGATGTCACGGGAGGAGGTGTATAGTTGAGTGTCATCAGCGTAGAGATTGTACTGGAAGCCGAATCTGCTGATGGTTTGTCCAATGGGGGCTGTGTACAATGAAAAGAGGAGAGGACCAAGAACGGATCCCTGAGGAACTCCAACAGCAAGAGGAAGAGGAGAGAAGGTAGAACCAGAAAATGAGACACTGAAGGAGCGATCAGAGAGGGAGGAAGAGAACCAAGAGAGAGCGGTGTCCTGGATACCGATGGCGCTGAGCATGCTGAGGAGGAGGTGGTGATCAACAGTGTCAAATGCTGCAGAGAGATCCAGAAGAAGCAGCAATGAGTAGTTACCCTGAGATTTCGCGGTTAGGAGGTCATTAGAGACTTTTGCTAGAGCAGTTTCCGTGGAGTGTAGGGTGCGTAAACCGGATTGCAGAGGGTCAAGAAGAGAGTTAGCAGAGAGATAGTGGATTAGGCGAGAGTAGACCAAGCGTTCCAGGAGTTTGGAGATGAAGGGCAGGTTAGAGACTGGTCGGTAGTTAGTAGCGCAGGACGGGTCCAGAGAGGGCTTTTTCAGTAAGGAGGTTATAATAGCGTGCTTAAAGGAGGATGGGAAGATACCAGTGGAGAGAGAGAGGTTACAGATAGCAGTAAGGTGAGAGAGGACAGCTGGAGAAATAGACTGGACAAGGTGGGAGGGAATGGGGTCACTAGAGCAAGTGGTGGGGCGTGCAGACAGGAGAAGCCTGGACACTTCTTCTTCTGATGTCGGGTCAAAGGCTGAAAGCAGATTAGCGGACGTGCGGGGAGGGACAGGATGGATTCTGCTTGGTGTATGACAGTGGTTGGAGGCCCGGCGTCGGTCTGGCCTTTTTTGGCCAAGTGTTGCCTCCATTTCAACTCATGCATTCGCTGCATGTGACTAGACATGTTGGTGGTGGTTAAACACCTAAGATTCTTGCATCTACTTATGCATTTACGGCAAAGGCGGCATATGATATCGCTGGGTGAATCAGAGGCTTGCTCAAAGAAGGCCCAGGCTTGAGAGGTCCTGGACCTTTTTGACGGCGAAACAGGAGGGGGGTTTCCGCGACCAGGGCTGGGGGAAATCATATAAAGCAGATTTTCCCTGCGCCCCCGCCCCCCCTCACTTTTTAGGGGGGAACCCGTCTGAACAAAAAACACCCATCGTTTTCCCCTCCCTCGTCCAGGGGATGAACCTCACCAAAAGCAAATTCGGCTGAAAAGACCACTTTGGGATCCGCAATTTTGTCATCATCACACAACAAAAGGTGACTTTGGCCCGCCCTGACATTTGCATCCGGGAAAGCTCGGGGTACAACAAGAGGCCCGAAAGGGCTTTCCCGCCCGGGGTCCAAATTTTTTGGGCCGTTAAACCGGTTTCCTTTTCTCCTCCCCCTGATGGCATCAAAACTTGGGCGCAGGGGAAAAAAATTTACCCAATTTTTTTTTTTTTTTTTTTTTTGGGCCTCTTGTTTTTTTAACAAGCCTTCTAAACCCCAAACCGAAATTTTTGGTCATCAAAGGGGTTTCTTAAAAAATGGATTACCCCCACAGTGGGGGTAAAACCGGGGTTGACATTTGGGCTGCCTTCCTTCATTTTGGATGGTATGCTGATGATCGATGACACATTTGGGGCCGTGACGGGGGAGGACAAGGGGGTTAAACTGTTTGGATGCGGTTGCTTTAACCCACCGGGGGGAAAAAAAAAAAAAATAAAAAAAAAAATTTTGGGGGGCCCGCTGTTTCTTTACTGAGATTCCCCAGGGCCCTGACCCCCCGATGACGGGCCCCGACGGTCCTGCAATTTGGACGATCCCCTGGCTTTCCCTTTGTTTCCCCAAAGCACTGAAGGAGCACCTTCCCTTCGTACCGTCTACCCCCTTGTCCAAACCCCCCTCTTTGCTCGCTTCCCAAACCTAAATTTTTCGCTCCATTTCAGAAATAAAAAAAAATTTTGAGAAGGTAGGGAAGATTTTTTGGAAAGTCTCTTTTTTAAAAGACGGCAAATCACAGCTATTCTAAAAATCCCTAAAACCCAAAAAAAAATTCCCGGGATTAAAAATTTTTAAGTGCTGGGAACCTCTATCAACAAAGCTTGACTGCCCAAAAAGTGAAAAAAACACCGGGTCTGAAATGTAAAAGGGGAAAAAAAAAAAGGGTTTTTTTTTGGCACCTAAAAATTTCCACCGGGGTTGACTACAAAATTTTGTTTAATATTTAAAATTTTAAAACTCAAAGTAGCTCTATCAACAAAGCTTGAACTAAACCAAAAGTGAAAAAAAACCCCCGGGTCTAAAAATGTTACGGTAATAAACGGTATTTTTTTGGCCCCAAATAAAATTCACCTGGGGTGACTAAAAAATTGCTGTTTTAAAAATTTTAAACCCTTGAAAAGACTCTTAAAACAAAGTTTTGACTGACCAAAAGTGAAAAAAAAACACCTTTCAAAAAGGGTTATAGGGATAATAAAAGGTTTTTTTGGGCCCCTATCATTACCCTGGGGTAAATACAAATTTTTCGGTTAAAATTTAAACTCAAGGGGGCCTCTATCAACAAAGCGGGCCGGGGGCCAAATTTTGAAAAAAAAAAAAATTTTTCCTGAAATGTAAAAAAAGGAAATAAAAGGAATTTTTGGCACCTATCAACCCTGTGGTGACTACAAAATTGCTGTATTCAAATTTAACTGCAAAGTAGCTCTATCAACAAAGCTTGACTGAATAAAAGTGAAAAAACACCTGTCTGAAATGTATACGGATAATAAAAGGTATTTTTGGCACCTATCAGTACACCTGTGGTGACTACAAAGTTGCTGGATTCAAATTTAACTGCAAGGTGGCTCTATCAACAAAGCTGGCCTGTGCCAAAGTGAAAAAAACACGTATCTGAAATGTATACGGGAAAATAAAAGGTATTTTTGGCACCTATCAACCTGTGGTGACTACAAAATTACTGGATTCAAATTTAACTGCAAGGTGGCTATATCAACAAAGCTGGACTGGGCAAAATTGAAAAAGAACACCTATCTGAAATGTATACTGATTAGAGATGGGCGAATTTCCCGAAATTCGGTTCGTTCACTTCGCCGGTTTTCTCGGCAAAAAATAACTTTGTTCCGAATTACTTCGGGATGAATCACGTTAAAAAACAGCTATTTCCAGGCTGCACAGAGCCTGAAGGGTGCTGTAGAACATTGCACCATGCTTAAATATGCAGAGGGAGCTTGGTTTGGTCTTCATACAATGTTGTGTTTTAGTATGACACGCACATGACTCCCGCCGCTTTAGAATCGCTTCACTATAAAATTCCCGGGCACTAAGGGGCAAAATGCCCAAAAAAAATAAAGTGGGATTTTTTGCCTGAAAAAGGGTCATGCCAGAGAAAGTGGAAAAAAACAAGCTGGAGTCAGGTGGAACTTAGTGAAGGTGGGAGGTGGGGTGGCACCCCCCAGCAGATGAGGTCGGGAAGTGGCACAATGACTTCTGGAGGTGGAAAAAAAAAGGAATGGGCCACAGAGTGGCACAATGCCCCGGTGGAGGAAAAGGGCAGCAGGCATGAGGTCAGCGTGGAAAAATGACAGAGGGTAGGTACGGCATCCCCAAGCAGCAGCATGAGGTCAGACGGGACAAGAACAGTGTGTAGGTACAGCAGCAGCCACAGAGCAGCATGAGGTCAGACAGGGACAATGACCAGTGTGTAGGTCACGGCAGCCCCTCAGCAGCAGCATGAGGTAGACGTGGCACAATGAACAGTGTGTGGGTCACGGCAGCAGCCCAGCAGCGCATAGGTCAGAGAGTGGCAAAATGACATTTGGAGGTGGAAAAAAAACAGGAATAGGCACAGGTGGGAAAAATGACACATGTGTAGGCAGGCAGCAGCCAAGCAGCGCAGATGTCAGAAGTGGACAATGACACAGTGTGTAGGTCAGGCGCGCGATGAGGTCGCCCGTGGCAAATGAATTCTGGATGAAAACGAAAGTAGGACAGAGTGGCACAATGACAGGAGTGGAGGTGACAGCGGAACAGAAAAGAGGTCAGACAGTGGCACAACCACATTCTGGCGGCGGCAAAAACGGAGTGGCCACGGAATGGCACAATGACAGGAGGGGAGGTGAGGGGGGCAGGGCAACAGCTGAGGCAGAGAGTGGCAAAATCACAGTTGGAGGCACGGCGCACCCACAGAAGCAGCATGAGGTCGACAGTGGCACAATGAAGAGTGTGGAGGTGGGTGGAAAATCCCATCCCGGGGAAGATGGTTGGTGGCAGTGGGAAACTGTCAGCAGATGTGTGGCATCAGGGGGTGGCGGCAATCAAAATATGGTGAGGGGTAGTTTAACCCAGACTCTTTTTCTCAATTTGGGTAGGGCGTCAATGGTGATGTATTTGCGAAAGGGCAGGGGTGGTAAAATCCGGGCCGATCCCGCATGTTTCATCTTGCAAAGGTCAGCTTTCCCACTTTTCCCCCATGGCAAATGGGTTTTTGGGGGGTTAACGATGGCCCCCCCCGCAAAAAAACACCCGCTCTGTTTGCCAACTCGGGCCGGGCAGGCAGCTTTCCACTGCAAATCGGCAAGTTGCGGCCAAAAAACCTTTTGGGGTGCCCAGTAGCCCCGGGATTTTAATGGGGGGGCGAGTGCTGTCAATAGGCCACCACGTTGGTTCGGGTTGCTCCAGGTCCTGCTGGTGCTGGCGGCTGTCCTCAATAGGGGGTAAAGGAAGTGTTTCCAGTGACTCCAGACTTAGGTTGTGCTGATGGAGCTGGTATGCTCCGACCCCCCCCCCTTCCGCCAGCAGCCGCGGAGTGTTGTGAGCGCGAAGAACCCCCCGGGCAGACGTCAGGGAGGGCAATGCCCCAAATAGGCAGCGACCAACTGATACGGAGGATTTCCCTATAGTATTTGAGTTTGTCCCCCTCTAATGGGGAAAAAGGCTCCCTTTTTTGGCCGGGGAGCGTGGGGCCAATGAGTGGAGAGCTAGAAGTCTCCCCCTGCCGGATGCGGATATTCGGCTGCCTAGCCGGGAAAACAGCATGCTGGGGCCATCTGCACAATGACTCCCAGGGGTCTCCCCCCCCCATCTCCACTGTATACTGCCCTGCTTGGGGTCATTGCCCGTCTTCCCCATCTCCATCTACCTCCTCAGCTGCTTTGCTCCTCCTTCTTGTCACCTGGGGAGAAAATCCACCCCTTTCACCAGACAAGCTTTGCTCCAATGTCCTCTCCTCCTCCTTTTCGTCCCAAACGGGGGTCTAGGCCCGAGATGTAGTGCCAGTCCCAGTCCCTGCCCAGACAGATTTTTTTAGCATCTGTTCCAGGACATGAAGCAGTGGAATGACGTTATTCTCCCGTAGTCCTGGCGACTGACAAAATAAAAGTGGTCCTCGAATGGCCCCCCAAAAAAAGAGGTGTCCGATGAAACTGCCCCCTGGTGACATCAAAGTTTTCAAGGGGAGTACCTGTCCCCCTGGTCATCAAAAAAAACATTAATGACCCTTTCGCTGTTATCAGTCGGTCCAACAGGCAGGTGGGGAAATTTCCCAAAGGGGGGAAAATCGCTTAGGGGTGTGTTGGGGGAGGGCCCTTCGCCCTGCAAAATCGAGGGGGTGTTCCCGGCTTTGTAGGAATGGGGTGAAGTGCATGCACAGTTTTTCCCGGCCCCCTTTTCAAATCTTTGAAGATCGGTGGAAAGATTCAGGAACCCTTTTTACAACCAGATTTAAACTGCGCCCTGCACGGGCATGGACCATCCATCCCCGGTGCAACGCGGACACCCTGTTCCCCCCATTGTCCGTCCCTTTTGGTTCGATTTGATTGGCGGGAGGGGAAAAACCACACATCGATTTCTTGTGCCGACGCGGGCAGTTCCCCCCTGTGTGACTTCCCCCCCTTCGACGAGGCCCAAACAGGTGTAGAACTGCGTGAAACCCCTGTGCCCCCACCATGTGGGATGAGGGCGTACTTTTGGGGTGAGTGGTGGTGAGGTGGAGGAGGGGGGAGGCGGACTTGGCGCGGGCCGCTGTTTGACAAGTGGAGGGAAAGCGGCGTCTCCGTCCAGTTGTTGTGTGCGGGCCGGAAGCACATTTACCCGGGGGCCGTAAAGGACTGTACGGGCCCCTGCCCGTATTTACAGCTCCAAAAGTCCCGCTGCCGTGCCCCTTTGGGAAAACAAAACGAATAAGTAAAGGGACTGGTCCCCTTCTTTTTCTAATTTTTATGAAGGGGTTGGGTACCCCCTTTTTTGGGGAAAAAAAAAAATGAGGCTTGGAACTCTTCCCCCTCGGCTGGGGCAAAAACCCAAATTAGTTCTCGAAGGGTGCGAGTCCCCCTTTTGGGAAAAGGGGAAAAGGGGGCCCTTGCAGCACCAAAAAAACTTGGATGGGGGTTTTTCGGTCAGCTTCTGCCCTTTGGGGATGTTTGGAAGAAAACATTTTGTTCTTTGAAATTTGGGCCCTCTTTTGGAACGACTGCGGGCGCCTTTGAGTAACGGGGAAAGCGGGGATCTGGACCGGGGAGAGGGATGTCAAGGGGGAAAACAGCCCCCCCTTTCTGCAGAAGGGGGTGGACCCTTTGGGGACTGGCTGCAAGGGGCATGGGGGGCCCTTTTGGGCTGCTGCTCCCTGTTGCTGTTGCTCCCGGGCCCCGCAGGGGAGGCCACCCATCTGGAAACCCCTTTTTTCTCCAGGCCACGGGGATGGGGGTTTTTTGCATGTGTTTGAAGAAAGGGCCGTGGTGCCAACGTTGCCCCCGGGCCCAAACGTTTTCCCCCTTTTGCTTACAGATTCTAAATTTTCCCAAAATTGGGCTCCCCGGTGTTTTAAAAAAAGAAAACCTGCCACACTGCCGAGTATCGGATTTTACCGCCAACGCTCCCCACTGAGTGCCCTACTGCCGCCGCTGCCCTCGCGGGAGCCCCTGGCCGCAAACCTTTCTTGGACCTTGCGAAAGGGGGTTTTTTCCCCCGTGGCCGTTTGGGCCCCCCCGCCCCCCCCACACTGTTTGCTATTTTTTGCTGACTCAGGGAACCAAAACCGACCCCCCTTGGGTGGCTGCCCCGTCCCTGACGGCCACTGATCCCCTTTTTTCCCCTGACGATGATGAACCCCTTTTCCCTCCCCCCGGCTCCTAAGTGCGGTCGGTACATCATCATTTTATTTTTTGTTTCTTCGTCATGCTGTCCCACCCAACCGGTCTTGGTATGCAGGGGGCTGACCCCTCACAAACAGGGACCCTCCCATGCCCCCTTTTTCAACATCTTTATTTTGCCCCCCTACTGCAAAAAGCAGGGGATTTTGGGCCCCCAAAATTTCCCTTTCCTCCCAAAGGAAGCTGCTGACGGGCCCTTCTAAAATTTGGGGTTCAACCCTTTCGCTTATAGTGGCGCTGAGCCCGGAACCACATAGTGATCTCGGGCTGGGGGAACCGGATGGGACAAAAGGCCCGGGAATTGGGGGACAGGTAAAGTGCCGCGGGCCCCGGGTCCCGGGCCATGCCAACTAAGGGTTGTTTTGACGTTCCCCCGCCCTTTTGGGGTTTGGGGTTGTCAGATTTTCATCGGGGAGGAAGTGGAAAAATTTTTCCCAACCCAATCAAAAAACCCCTTGGGTTGCTATTTAGCCCCATCCGGCCCTAGATGACAGAAAAAAAAAAAAGGCAGCAGTTGGGGCCCTCCCGAGGCCCGGGAAGACCTTCCCTGCAAAGTCCCCTTGCTGTGCTGCGCCCTGGGCCTGCTCCAGGAATATTTGTCCCTCTGCCACTTGCAGGCGAAGAGCTGCCCTCTCTGTTGACATTTTGTTGTTCTAAAATGTACAGACATGTTTGATGAGAAATCGTTATGTTAAATACACACCCTGTTTTTGCTCCCAAATAAAACCCACAAAGAAGCTTGGGTAACCTTGGTAAAAATTTCGCTCACAAAGGGCAGGAAAAATTGTTGTATGTGCTGTTTAAAAACTTGTTTTTTTAAAGATGAAAAGGCTTAATTAACCTTGGATATAAATTATGCTACAGAATTTCTTTGTGGCGGTTGAAAAAAAAGTTTCTTTTCTGAGTGCAACTGAAAAAAAATATTTTTAAACCCCTTTGGGGTGAAAAATTGGCCAAGAATTGACCCAACAAACTATAGTTTTGTAGCGTGTTAAAATGGGTGTTTTTTACGCCCCACAACAAGAGATAAAATTGAAATTACATGTTGTGAATTGGCTACGAAAAATGTTTATTTTGGCGGGGGAAAAATGCGGTTTCTTGGAGTCACCACAGGAATAACAACGCTTAAATTACCCCCTGGATGAAACGGCCCCAAAAGAATTGAGCCACCACAAATACTGCTTTGTAGGTGTTACAAGCGGGTTTTTTAACGACAAAAACAAAAATTTAAAATTGTAATTAACCTTTGTTTGTGAATTTTTCAAAGGAAAAATGTATATATTTTGGCGGTGAAAATTCGGTTTCTTGGGTCAAACCCCAGTGAATAAAAAAGCTTAATCAACCCCCGGAGTAAAATTGCGCCAAAGAATTGAGCCACCCAAATACTTCTTTGTAGGTGTTACAATGCGGGGTTTTTTACCCCACAAACAAGAGATAAAAATTTTAATTAACCTTTTTTTGTGAATTAGGGTACAAAAAAAAATTTATTATTTTTGGGGTGAAAAAAGACGGTTTCTTGGAGTCACCCCCAGCAGAAAAACAACGCTTAATTAACCCCCGGAGTAATTGTGCCAAAGAATGAGCAGCAAAAATGAAGTGGTATTTGTTTTTTTAAAACGCTGTTTCTTTAAATTTAATACAAAACGAACTGGCTTAGATCCCCTTGGATTTCAATGTGCTTGAGAGTAGGATTTAAATGTTTGCAGCTCAGTGGAGACAGGTTTCAGTCAATACCCAAAAAAATAGAAATAGAAGTTTTTGAGAAGCAGCTCTGAGAAAAAGCTGGACCCCCACAAAATCGCTGTATAAAAATCTTCTTTAGTTACAATGGCCCCGGCAGCCCTTCCCTGATCAGTACAGTGAGAGGGGTGGGAGTCCCCGCGTTGCGCCCAGACTTTTTGTGCGGTGATCACGAATCCCCCCCGGTCTTGATTGGCTTCATCTTTGCACATGGTGCGGCTATGCCCCTTTTTCCTCCCAGGTTTTTTGCCCATGTAACGAAAGTGCTCGCAGCCCTTTTTTCAAGAAAAACACACTTCGTTCACTCGAAGTACCCCAAAATTCGACTTAGTTCAGAAATGAAGTTTTCCTGAAAATTCTAAACGAAATTCCCCTTCATTAGATCAATTCGCCCACTCTAATACTGATAATAAAAAATGGAGTTTTTCCCCCTAACAAATAGACCTGAAAATTATAGAAAAATTGTATCCAAAAATAGCAATGCAATGTCTAAACAAAGTTTTGGCTGTACAATATCCCGTATCCTTTATGAGCTTGTCTGTGTTTGCCGCGGGCCCCCCCCCCCCCCACTCACCTGTGACTTTCAGCGGTAGATGCTCCTTTTAAAAATTTTCTGCTAACTACCAAAATCTGCAAATCTTGATCTAACTAAGTTTAAGGATCAAGCTAAAGTAGGCTGTCCCCGTGAAAAATGAATAAATTTTTTGGTGTTTGCAAAAGGCAGAGCGGGGAGTCCCATGTATGAGAAGTTTTAAACACAATGTCATGAACGGAAGGGCTGTTTTATGTAAAACGAGGCATGTGAATTTTTCAGCCAAAAGCAACCCTACAATTCCCGTCTGCGTCGCACACACTCTCTCCCGCTTATTCTTTAAACTGATTTGTGGCCGCCAAAATGCAGGAAGCACCGAAAAAAAGGCGCGGGTATTAAAATTTTGACAGATTTTAAACCCCAAATTATCGGTGTCTAAAAAATCGATCAAGGGAAATACCGTGCCGATTTCAACTTTGTCGATAATAATCGCTCAACACTAGTGCTTATTCTAAGGGCATGAGCATCAAAGACCTAGCAAAGAAGTGAGGGGGTGGAAATTAGATATAGGGTTAGCACCCAGCAATTAACCAGTTATTGTTGCGCAGGCCCTTTGATTTTCACAGAGCCAGCGCGCACGTGACCTTGGGAGTTGGGATACATGTGTCGGCAACGCAGAGGTGTGGGGGAAAGCGGGCAGGGAGGGTTTGTGGTGAGTCGTGAATTGGGGGAGATTCAAATGCTGTTCCACCAGAATCGGAGAAAAAATAAAAAACTAGAAAATGTCCCCTATTCTTCCCCTAATGCTTGCGATACGAATAACAAGTTGTAACAACGGAACCTCGAACCATAAAATTAACTTAAATTTTTCCCCTTAAAATGCCCTAAGCTGCAATGACTTAATACGAAAGTGATCTGGACCAGAAAACCCAGGGAGGACCCGCAAAAAAATCACTAACACCAAATCTATTATTCTCAAGAACTGCAAACTTTAGGACGTGGCTCAATTGAACTAAGAAAAGAAACACCAATATTTATACCTGACAGGGCAAAATTAAAACAATGATTTCCCCAGAACAAAAATTTTAAAACATTCAGAATCAAACAGGCCTTGTTCTGCAATTAAACTTACTTTTTTTTCTAGATCTATAGGGGACCAAAAAAGATCTAGTGAGCTAAGGTGCTCAGTCAGGTCCGCTGACGTGCGAAGATTCTGAGAAGTTGCCATGCAATTTTAAAATAAAAGGTACAAACAGCAGACGGGAAAAAAATAAAATTCCCTGCGACCCAATAAGCAGGAGGGTTGAAAGCAGATTTCCCTTTTGAATAACACAACCAATCACCTGCCTTATTTCAGAAAAAAGGAAGTGAATCACTCATTGATCAAATACATTTCCATTTTTCTGTCTGGAAAAAAAGATGGTGATTGATTCAACTATTTTCCTCAATCCCTGATAACATCCAGGACCAGCCCCAAAAAAAAACCATTTAAAAAAATTTTGAAAAAAAACATATTTTAAAAATAACTTTTAAAAAGGGG